>LGRX02033468.1:0-45271 GCA_001247695.2 Cymbomonas tetramitiformis
CTACCTAGATAATCGGTCTTTCAACGAATAACAAACACATATTAATGATATGCTTTAACACACACATATTGGATATGCTATGTATGCGTTGCATACTAAGTTTCAATATGTTGCATACACAACATATTGAAACTTAGTATGCATACCGCAAGTTGGGATGCACTATACTTCCTAGTTGATGCTTTCGTGCTTTGAAAAGTATGCATGTGATATGTGAAAATGCGACAAGGCAATAGCAATTGCTATTCGAAACTATTTTTTACTCGCTACGTAACTACATGCTCAATACGATAGGACACACGAATGCAAACAAGCATGGGTTCTAACGCACAAATGAATACATTATGCAATACAGTTAATACAAACCAATATCGCGTAAGTACTATATTTTCTAATCTATTCCCTAAATATTCACTACATTACTATTTCAAATCCTACTTGAAAACTATTTCGTAAAATACAAACAATAAGCCTATCTACAATCTACAACGCGAGTGTTGGCGTCGTTGATGAGCACGTGCCTTGCTCCTCATAAATTTTCAGCCATCCTATATCAAAGGACAAGGAACCAATCGTTAGTAAATCTGGAAAAAAAAAACAAGCACGCAAACGAAAACAATTCAAAGACAAGGGGTCAAAGGAGAATAGAAGTCGAAGGCGATGGAGTCGTTCGTGGGTTGAATCGCGTTTTCGCCGGTCCAACTCACGAGTCAATCTGAAAAATAGCGCCAACGAAAAAGAGGTTAGTAACGAGGGAAAAAAGGGGGAAAAAATAAGAAGAAAGTTAAGGAGAGTGAAAGTTTAGAGGGGGTGAGTTGGATTCGAACCAACCAAATCTAGTCCAAAGGACTAGCGGGAAAAATCTCCCGTTCACCCCATGTAAACGTTCAATACGCGCAGATCTAACTACATCTGCGCGTAAAAAACACTACGGCACTAGTACTTGCACGCAGGAGAAAATATGAAAAAGCAAGAATGAATTCAGAAGCAACGCATGGAAACAAAAGCAAAAGCGCAAGCAGAATTTTGTACAGTGCAGACAGGCACTGCACTGTACAGATGGTCAACGAGAAGAGGAGGAATTTCGAACTCCAACGTTACAAGTACCGTGACTGACATGACAACTCGAACTGTGCACTGTACAAGTATGGTGACATGACATGACATGACGTCTACGGTGACACGCGGTCACCTCTGCCATCGGCTATCGCAATGTCGCATGTCAACGTGCTATCAGATATCGAGCTATCGATGCCGTGTCTCTCACCCGATCGCGCGACGTTGTCTTTTGTGTCATCACTCGAGTAATGTGTAATCGCCTGGCATCTTCTGGGATAAACTGAAGACTCTCGATTTTCGAACGCCGCGATCTGAACGGTCTGAACCTGTCCGCGAACGGTCGGCGATCTGAACCTGCGCGAGTGGCGATTCCGGGTCATGGGACCCATGTTTTTTCTGTTGCGCTTTCTTTTGTGCATATTTTTTTCAAGGGTTTCCCACTTCTGGACCATTCCTGAATGGCCCATAGAATATTTGAGCGCAAGCCGTTTTCACCATCGTATTTTGCGCCGAGCAAGCCCCTTTCTTTTGAGCTCAACTTGTTTTTTTCATGAAAATGACCGATTTTTGTCCACGCTTGCCCCTGCACCCTAAGGTATGGTCTAGACATGACCATGTTTGGGTCGTTTCCCCATTGGGTTTTGCATTTGGGGCATTGATTTGGGCTATGTGCGCCGCTGAAGATGTCTACCTTGTGTTCGCGTGAATGCTGTTCGAACCGGGCCATACCAGGGCAATTCTACTCAGGTACAAGGTAATCATCTTCAGCGGCGCAACACAAGGTGGTTTACCTTGTTTTACTGCCAACATTGCCCAAAAATGGCCAAGTTTGCCACGTGTTTTTGGACATTGATTAAACATGGTCCGTTTTATGTACGTCTTGCCCAATGTTGGCAGTAAAACAAGGCTAACAAGGCCGTGTTTCACCATCTCGGCTGTTGAAACTGCTTAGATAGGGCCATGTTTACACCATACTTATGATGGTACAGCAGGTTACGTACGTGGGCAAAAGCGGTTTGCAGGCACAATAGGCGATGACATCCCGCGCACAGAGATTGGCGCAAGGTGGGATTCCGGAGGAGAGACGGAGGGTCAATCCCGCGAAAAGAGCCACTGTTGCATATCGCTTGCCAAATTCTCCGGGTGAGGGCGATGGGTTGACGACGCCGCCGCGTGCGGACGATGCCTTCAAGAGGCAACGTGTCCTCGAATGGGATGCCAATCCCACGAATGGGTTTATAGATTTAGTTGAGGAACTCTTTTGGGATGGAATCATTCTGACGGAAGAATACGACAATCATCCGGCACGCGCCACCTTCACCGTGACATTGAACGCGACGGCATGACCGGGTAGGGCCCTACCTGCCTTGCTCTCGGGACGAACCCGGGGCGGGCATTGCCCTACCTGCAATGGGAAGGGGCCAGGTATGGCCGTGTTTTGACGTGTTCGCTGTAGGTCGGACCGAAAAGCACGGAAATTCCTGCCACATGCGACCTTGTGCGCCGGAGGCCCTGGCCAAATTTTTGCTTTCCCTACCTCGCCGTTGCCGGTGTCGGTGGTGCCGATGCGCGCACATGCACGGCTCCACCGGTCGGTGGTGCTACGTGGACTGCCTCAGCAGTCCCGGCTACGGAGGCTTCGACAACTGACGTGGTTCGTGACATGCCGTGTGCTATTCCGCCTCGTCGCCACCGGCGGGAGCAGAGACGGCAGGGCCTCTATATGGCTCCGATGCCGTGGCATCCCGGGCCGCCGCCGCCTGCCGAGTTGTTTGAGGACGGTCCTCCACTGTCGCCGGCGTCGTCTTCAGATGACGAGGCCCCACCGTCGGGCAGCACTTGGCAGCACCCCGGTGCAGTGCAGCCTCCCGTGATCGAGAGTTCGTCAATTTCTTCTACGAATGATTCATCACCGGCCCCGGGGGCCGGCAACTGCTTCACAGTCACGCTGCTCCGAGCCGGGCAGCCAGCTCCGAGGACCCCTAGTGGCTGAAATTGGTCACGCCGTGCCTGCCTAGGGATTAGCTATAGTGTAGCTTCCTAGATGTGCAGAAGAGCTCTCTAAATTTGAGCTGTGTTTAGGGTTTTGGCAAAGTAACAGCAGTATCTGACAATCTTGCTGTGACCTGGGACCGCCCTGACCAAGAGTACAGGCCCCCAGTTGTGCTACAGTTTCCTCCTGAAGTTGAGTAGGGAGTTTGTTTGCTTCGTTTCACTACTAGCTCCGGTCACCACCCTAGGTGGTGTGCTGGATGTGACACACCGACAGTAAAGACTGTCACCTGTCACTTCCTATAGTAGGCTGGGTGACCGTCACCAGTAGACGGGAAACACCCGTTAGTATTTATGTGTATACCTCTTTTATCAAGACACACTTTTACCGTTCTGATATCGAAACCCTTAACTCAGGGTTTATTCTACTACGTTATCCGATATATACACACCCGACTATATATCCGACACTACCTATCATGTATCTATACCCAAGTACAGGATAAGTATGGCCATGTTTATACATAAACAAGGGTAAGTAGGGCCCTACCTATCATGTATCTATACTCAAGCACTAGTCAGGTAAGGCCATGTTTATACATAAACAAGGGTATGTAGGGCCCTACCTATCATGTATCTATACTCAAGTACAAGGTAAATATGGCCATGTCTATACATAAACAAGGGTAAGTAGGGCCTTAATTTAGTAAGGACTATTTTACTCATTTAGTAAGGACTAAATAAGCGTAATAGCCCAAAAAAACAGATTCCAAAAATATTTTTTTCCAATGTTTTCAAGTACAGCCCAGGTACAGCCCAGGTACAGGGTAGGTATTGCCCCCTACTTACCCCTTACCTACCCAATGCCCATACTGACCTAACTTTGAGGTGCTGTAACAGGAAGCGTAAAATGTTTTTTCAGTTAAATCTTTGGAGACTGTCCATAGTAAGGACTAAATAAGCGTAATAGCCCAAAAAAACAGATTCCAAAAATATTTTTTCCAATGTTTTCAAGTACAGCCCAGGTACAGCCCAGGTACAGCCCAGGTACAGGGTAGGTATTGCCCCCTACTTACCCCTTACCTACCCAATGCCCATACTGACCTAACTTTGAGGTGCTGTAACATGAAGTGTAAAATGTTTTTTCAGTTAAATCTTTGGAGACTGTCCATAGTAAGGACTAAATAAGCGTAATAGCCCCCAAAAAACAGATTCCAAAAATATTTTTTTCCAATGTTTTCAAGTACAGTCCAAGTACAGCCCCAAGTAAAGGGCAGGTACCGAGTAGCACAACTTTGAGGCCTCAAAAAGTGAGGTTAGCAAAGCCATTCCACCCAAAACTTCGCTCCATATGTCTTACATCGACCCAAACCATCGATATCAACAATAAAAAACAAACTATCGGAAACTTCATTTCACCCGATTTTGGCTGGTTTTGCCATTTTACTGCCGACATTGCCCAAGTAGGGCCCTACTTGGCTCGAAACACAAGGTAAACACAAGGTTCTAAATTTGTAGGGGTCAGGCTAGGGGCTAGTCAGAGCCCATAATAACTAAGCCTAAACCCGAAGTCCAGCAGTCACAGTCGGTAGGTGAACCACGGTTGACGGAAGCGGCAAAGGGAACGGAGACGGAAAAAATTGCCGCTTGTATACGGTTCGCAGACTAATTATGCTGCGATGTTGACGGTTAAAAATGACGGAGTTAGACGGAGTTAGAATCGGAATAACCGAAGCGAGTTGAATCAACCGGAATCACCACTCACGTGAAGTGGGACCGATAACCTGATAGAACAGGTGAAAATGGGTATATCTATATGTGAAGATATATAACAGTTTCACTGCAACAGGGACTCAGAAAGCAGTGCTGGGGAAACCGGTGATAACAAAACTGATAGAAGGATTACGGGAGTGAGCTTTCTAGCAGGTGAGTGTCATACGGTGACACACGACCAGTGACACACGCAGCTAGGGGTGATACTAGGAGAAGCAGGCCCCCATACAGTGGGGGGGGGGAATCGGCTTCCCCGTGACTTCTATGCAACATAATGACAGAACATTAAGAGCAAGGTATATAGATGATCGACATGTATTAGTATATATTACAAGAAGTAAGGGCACTAGGCTTAATATAATGTTAGCCTTCATAGGCAGCTATCATGTCTGCTGCATTGGTCAGCTCTGTGGCTTTGACGCAGGTGTCATGCTCAGGGCCGTAGCCTGCATATCGCACTAAATAGTACTTGACACCTCTAGTGATCTTATCTGAGAGAATGTGTGAAATCCGCAAACAGTGGTTGCCCTTCTTCGGTGATCATCTGTGGCAAAGGCAAAGGTGCTTGAATTGAGTCATTAACTCATTATACAGCTCTATTCTGGATACAGGTTGTACCGGATGGATACGAATATCGAGATCCCCGAAATCTAACTCATAAGCACGTCCATGGCTGAGCACTTTAGATATGGTAAACGGTCCAATGTATGGTTGTTTAAAGTGTCTGCCTGCCTCTGTCAAACCAGTCCATTGGATAAACTCGGTCCGTAGAAGAACTTTCTGCCCTACTGCATATTGCCGGGGCATGTGAGTCTTATTGAATCTGGCTTGGCTAATCTCTGCTGCTCGGGAAATGTTGTCTACCGCGTTGGCATGTACAGCCGAGTACTGGTCAAAATGATCTCGAATAGCATTCTGTATTGGAACAGGAGCTTCTGGCGGAATAGTGATTGCCAGATCATGAGGCGAAAGTGGCTGCGCCATTGAGTCGAGATAAAATGGTGAATAACCAGTTGTTGCAGAAACCGTGTTGTTAATTGCAAACTCCACCAGAGGCAACTTGTCCTCCCATAAATTGGCTGAAGTATCGTTGCAACAACACCTGAGGAGAAAAATACTATCTAATCAGTTTATAAACCAGAGCGGATGGTGAATCATGCATCAAACAGATTGAAAAATACCTGAGGATGTCCTCAATGAAGGCATGGCTCCTTTCATTGCTTGCATTCGACTGTGGATGGTGTGAAGACGTCATAGACAATCTCGTACCAGTAGATTTCCACAGTGTTTGCCAGAATGTAGAAGTAAATCTGGGGTCTCGATCTGAGATGATGTTCCTCGGAAGACCATGGAGCTTTGAAGATATGCTGCATATATATTGAAGCAGTATGCTGAGCAGTCCAGGTCATGTTGAAGGGGATGAGATGACAGCGATGAGAGAATTGGCACATTACCACAAATATATTGTCGTGCCCATTAGTGGTGATAGGCAGGTCAATAATCCAGTCAAGAGATACATCAAGCCATTTTGTCTTCTTAGGCACACAATATCGTATATGTGACTGACCATAAGGTTTGTGTCTCCTCGTTTTCTGGCGTTGACACACGGGGCACTCCCGAATGTACTGAATGGCTGCCTTCGTCATTCCTGGCCAATAATATCGGCTACGCAATAGATGGAGCATGCGATTTTTGCCTACATGACCAGAAATAGTGGCTGAATGGCACTCATGAAGTAGAATGTGGCGAAGCTGTGTGATCTCACCGTCATCTGTAGGAACTTTGGCAGTAGGTGGAATGTAAAGCTGTCTGCCATAAATGGTCTTGCGATAGATCAACCCCTGAATGAGCTCGAAATTGCTGACTGACTGTGATGATGTCGATGATGCCAGCTTAGATAATATAGTCTGTGCAAATGTGTCACGATCATACTGAGATATAATAATGTCGTGGAGCTGATGAGCACTAAGCAAGGATATATGAATAAGATTGAATTTATTAGCTATTTGAATGATAGCACTAAGCAAGGACATATTACTGGCATGCTACGGGCGTGCTACTGCCGTGCTACGGGCGTCCTACGGACTGAAAACCATGCTAAAGGCATGCTAAACACGGACGTCCTAACACGCATGAGGAATATTCCCTAAAAGATTCGCTTCTTTAGTATGTCTTTTGCATGCGGTTAGCATGTCGTTAACACATGATGTGATAACGACATGCTGACGACATGCTAACATAATGTGGGGGGAGAATGTTTTCACAAATTTCCCTATCACGCTAAAGCCAAGCCAACATAAATTGAATATTTTCAGGGGGCATCGATCCAGTGACCTCACGCTCAAAAGCACACATTATGTCCACTCGACCACGTGACCTTAACGATGGGCATTCTGAGACGATGGCGATACTGTATCGATCGATGAGGATTGACGATGACGCGAGTGAAGGGCTTGGCGAAAATTAAAAAAAAAAATTGAGCGTGACGTCGTGACATCGGTGTAGGTGATGAAGAATCGAAGATTACGATACGATCAGCGATGGTCAAAATCGCACAGTAGAAAGACATCGGAATTCAAAATTCCGAACACGCAAACGGCTATGTGCTATAGACGATATCGGCAAGTGTGTCACACGCAAACGGCTAGTGCTAAGTCCATGCTACTGTCGCGCTATACGCACCTTAACGCCGCCAAGGACTCCTCCCTAAGTTCGTACAGTTCCGTACAGTTCGTTCTTCCAGCGCAGCCCTTTAGGTACAACACCTAACACCAACACCTACACCTTTACCAACACCACACCAACACCTTTAGGTACAAAGAAAAAATGAGTCACCCAACCAAAGATGAGCGCGAGGCATACGAAGACCTATGCGAAAGCATGGGGGAGGAGCAATCCCTTGCGGGGTTGCTCCAATATGTAACATGGCATAGGGCGAAAGACTCCGCACCCGATTGCGCGGCCGCCCCCGCCAAAGCCGCAAAACCTGCGGGGAACTTCAAACGATTGGCCTCCACCAAAAAAAGGAAGGGGAGAGAAGGAGCGGTCACGCGCGTCCGTGGGATTGTCCAACCCCACGAGCGGGCGGTGCGGACCGCAATTAGGAAAGTGATCGTTATAGACCCGCCCATTGAGGAACGCACCTCGCTTGTAGTCACGTTTTTTTCTTCTTGTGGGTTATTCGTTAATTAACTTGTTGTTCTTCCTTTGCGCGCGCAGTGGCCACGAAGGAGTGGAATCCGGTGGTCCTAGTGGGGGGCCAACCCGACCTCTACCCAAAGTTGGTCCCCACTATCGCGAAGGAGGCGGGTTTCGACCCCGCCTCCGACCCCACAATCGTGCCATACATTCAAGGCAAAGTCCGCGCGGACATTAATAACTTCCGCACCGCGTGGAAATATGGGCGATGGTTGAAGGACGGGAAGGAATGGGTACACAAGCCGTGTCCCAACCACCCGTATTCCAAGGTCGACGGGGCGGAAGGGCTAAAAATATCGGAGCCCACTGAGAAGGCGAAAATGGCCGCCTTCAAAGCAGCAGGGATCGAGACCCTGTCTCTTCCCACGGATTGGGAGGAAGGCAAGGGTACGCTGCTGGAAGCACGTAAGTTTCTTGCCTCTTGCAACGCTTAGGACTGTCTTAGCACCACGTTATCACTCCTTTATCATACTGCGTCTGTCAGAACATAGTTCACCTTTCGTGTTGCACGTCCGCGTTAGCACGTGCATAGTATAGCATATCACGTTCATAGCATATTAGCGACGTAATATCTACCTGAACATGTCAATACTTTTTTGCAGGCGATTATCTTTTAGACCATTGGGTCAAGCAACTCAGCCATACTGTGGCTGAGGAGGAGGAGGAGGAGAAGGAGGAGGCCACCAAGGAGGTGGTGGGCGGGGAGCAAGCGGTTGTAGCCTCTCCCTCCAAAAGATCAAGGCATGAAAAAAAAGAGAAGGGGGGGGAGCCTTCCGAAAGTGACGAAGAGGATCACGCCGACCTCGTGAAGAGGTACCCGGTTGGAACACACGAATGGGTGTTCTGCCGGAAAACCGATGACGACGAGGAGGTGGATCCCCCCCTTGGTGAGGATTGCTACTTCACCTCGAGTGGGTCCCTCAAGGCGGAGGTCCCGCTCCTCGCGGGAGAGGCCACCGCATGTGACCTCTCCGCGACGGTCGGGCACTGGGAGGACCCCAAGGCCCTCAAGCTCCCCCCCCTCTTCCTTGCCATAGAGGTATGCAAACTCTTCCCTTGCTCGCTGTAAGTTTTTATTAGTTAGTACGTCTTTAACACGTCTTTAGTATGCTCATAGCATATTATTACAGCGATACGGTTTCCCTTGTTATTTCTTGCTTGCCAATTAACTTGAATAGTGTTTTTCCTCAGGTGAAAAAAGTGAACCACCGGACCGGAACCGTCGGCGTTGACGAGTTCGGTGGGAAAGCCATTGCTGCTTTGAACACAATCATAAAAAAAACCGAGGTCTTTTTCGAGACGAAGGATTCCAAGGAGGCCAAGGCATTTGAAAAGTTCTTTTACGCCGCATTCCGCGGGAAAAAGGACGCCGTCCTGGAGAAGCAGTCGGTGGCGCTAGTAGTTGACGCCTCCTACATCCGCAAAGGGGCGGTTGAAAAAGCCTTTCATGGCTCAAAGTAGGATCACTTGAATCCGTGAACATTGGCCAAGGTCTTTATCGACCATGGTCTGTATAAATAACTTTTTTTATTCAGTTTGTATTGCTAATAGTCTTCACTTGCTTTCCTGTGTACAAACCTGCTTAGTTGAGCATGCTGGTCACAACTTTGTTCCCCGCGTATACGCGTGTGCTAGCATACACACCGGTGCTAGCATGCCATTAGTATGTCGTTAGCATGTCATTAGCATATCGATAGTATGCGTTTAGTACGTAATCATTAGCACGAGCATAGCATGCTAAAGGGATACTAATGCTGTTATATGCACATGCTAACATCAGTTATCATATCGGCATTAGTATGTATGTAGTACGTCCATAGCATGTCGTTAGTATCGTATCGTTAACATGTGAATAGCATGTTGATAGTATGCGTTTAGTATGTACTTGTTAGTACGATCATAGCATGCTAAAGGCATGCTAATGACACTATATGAACATGCTAACATAAGTTATCATATCAGTGTTAGTATCCGCGTAGCACGTCCATAGCATGCTTTTAGTATGCGTTTATGATGGTTGCGTTAGCATGGACATATTATTCTAAAAACATACTAATTTAATGCTATGGACATCATATTGGCATACTAAACCACTTGGCTTGCCATTGTTAGCATATCCGTAGTATGCCGTTAATATGCCGTTATGATGCCGTTAGTATGTCCTACTAAGAACGTGCTAACGCCATGCTAACGTTGCGTTAGTGTGTCGTTAGCACATATCGATAGTATGTCGTTAGCATATAAATTCATCTTAGGACATGTGCTAACGACATGCTAACAACATACTACCGATTGTTAATATGTCGTTAGCATGCATTGTTATAATTCGTTAAGATGTCGTTAGCATGCGTTTAGCATGTCGTTATCAGCATACTAACGTTTTCCAGGACCGTAGGGTACGTCGTAGGTGCTTTCTCATAGTGGTGGCACTGACCAATTCCATTTCAGGAAGGTCATCTGAATCTGGAGTCTGTTCAACTCTGGATAGAACTGTACGAACACTGGAACCTGATGAGTGTTTCCTGGTGATCGTCATATTCTTGGACTGGAAGTCAATGTGTGGATTTCTTCTTTCCAACCAATCCTGTCCCAGGATGACTGTGAAGGGTTTCATATCAATGATGTAGAAATCTTCTGTGTCCTTATACTTACCCAGCGTGAATGTAGCATTGGGAAGATAGGATGTGCAGGGTAATTGGCTTCCTCCAGCCAATCCCACTGAGAATGATGATGAGTCTGTTGGTGATATACCAAGCTGAGAAGCGAACTGCCTGTCGATAAAAGACGATGTAGCTCCTGGATCTACCAATATATGAGTATTCTGTCCATATACTTTCCCTTTGTACAACAACAGCTTTTTCTGTGATTTCAGCTGTCCTGTCTGAGACCGCATCTGTGCGATGTGCTTTGAGGGAGTATCCATCTGCTGAAACTGTAATGTCAGACTGGAAAGGACTTCTTCTGAGATACTCTCAAGCGGCCACTTGCTTCAGTGGCATCTTCAGGCTGATTTACCCTCGGGGTGCTCTCAACACTGGTACATGTGCAGTACCCTGAGAGTTTCCCTGAGGAGCTGGAGCTGAAGCTGGAGCTGGAGCTGGAGCTGTAACTGCTGCATTGATGCTCTGCTGATTCTGTAGCTCCTTAACCAGGGTGTTGATTGTTTTCACAAGTTTGTTAGACTCGTTCTTAGCACCCTGATTATTCTGTTGCTGCTGTCCTCTGTATGGATTCTGAGCTGGAGGATTGCCTTTTATAGCTTTTCCTTCTGGTGTCTTGGTGGAGAAACAATCCTTTGTGACGTGATTGGTACGACCACAACGCTGACAAGGCTGAGGAGGATTTGATGCTGATCCTTTCCCTTTTCCTTTGCCTTTGCCTTTTCCTCCTTTCCCTTTATTCCTTTGGAAATTCTGGTTGGCACTCTGATTCTGATTGCCATTCTGATTCTGATTCCAATTCCGATTGGATCTGTCATATGGCTTTTTGCCACGGCCTTTGTCCTTATCTTTTCTGACTGGGCCTCCTGACTGTTCTTTCTGCCCCCCATAGTGAAGGGTCTCTGACTGCTTCGAATGAACTACATAATTCAAATCGAGCAGGATCTGTGTGGTTTGTGCCCACGACAGATTATTCCTTTCGTCCTCTGTTAGAAATCTGAGGTGAAACTGTTTGCGAAGATCCGATTCCATATTACTGATGAATCTGTCCTTTATCAAAGCATCATCCAGATCAACTGATGCTAAGGCAGCCAGTGATGTGAACGTGCGGAGATAATCTGCAAAGGTCTGGTTTCCCTGATTCAGTGCCATAAGATGCTTTTTGGCTACTGATCTTTTGTGTGGATTACCAAACTGACTGAGGAATGTCCTTCTGATACTTTCATACGTGGCATCTGGCTTTTTGGCCACGACCTGAAAATAATGTCTGTCATTGTTCTGAATGAGTGTCAGGAAGACTGTAATAAGATCCTTGTCTGGCACACCTGGATAGGTAAACTGAAAGTATCTATCCACTGTATCCAACCAAATCTCAGCATCCTGTCCAGCCTTATATTCCTTAGGTGGAGCCATTTTCACCTTTGGAACTAATGCGGATGGAGCTGGTGCTAAATGAGGTAAATGACCATCATCAGGGTCTGTGAATACTGGTGGAGCATGATCCTCTGTATACTCTTCGTCTGGTTCCTGTGGTTCTGTCTCAGGGTCTCTGTATCTACTCATGTCGGGTTTCATACGACTGATGTTGTCGAAGTACCCTATCTCATCGAATCTGGTCTGGGTATCAGCGTAACCAGTAAGCCATTTGGGTATCTTAAACCGACTGAAGGCATCGTATGAGCCTAAGATATCAAAGAACCAGGTAGATGGATCTGCATTAATAGCTGGTATTTCTGCTACTTCTGCCATCTATAAGACAAAACACAACACCAACAAAAAACCTTCAACTGGCTGTGTGTGTGTGTGTGTATATATATATATATATGTATGTATGTATTTTGTACATGTATTATTTTTGTACATTGTTATAATGAGGTAATGTATGTATATATGGTTCCACCTTCTTCCCCCCTCAAGGAAGTGTGAACACACAGGCAGTTGTCAAGTGCCTTAATACCTCATAATGTAGCATGCAGTCCTTATAGGAAGCAGCTTATACAGTTTTAGGGTTGCTGCCCTACAGTCCTTGGGTTGTCGCCCTACAGTTTTTGGGTTGTTGCCCGACAGTTTTTGGGTTGTTGCCCGAAATATTGTCATAACTGTGCTGATTTCAGCATGACATAAATGCCAAACACAGAGTGTTTTGCTATTATATAGCGGCATTTCAGGGTGTATAGTGTTACAGTGACCCTTATCACCCACAGTGACATTAGGGTGTTACTTGATATCAGTAACACTAAATTATGTCAAATTAAAGCAGTATGAACATTTTTCAAGAAATTGAAGCAAAACTGCATTTAATATATCACTGTATATCACGTGGTATTTAGGAGGTATGTTACACCCCTGTAACTGTACACGTGATTTAAAGGGTGTTACAGGGTGTTACAAGTGCTGTACTATTTTGGGCATATTTATCAATAGCTGAATAAATGGAGTAGCGAAAAAAATGAAACCCAAATTTTCATTTTGAAATCATACGTGTGAGTTTTTCACGTATTTAGTTACAGCAACTATGTACACACCTAGGTGTTACACACACGATATTTAGGGTGTTACATGAGATATGACTGTGCACATAATGTTTTTCAGGTACCTTAATAGGTATAAAATGATAATCCGTGAAAAAATGGAGTCCGAATTTCAATTTTGAAATCTTCCGCAATGGGAATTTAGCCATTTTCACCATTTCTGGCCACTTATATATATACTACAGTATATATATAGCGGTGTGTGTGTGATGTGCAACTTACAGAACTCATGTAACTTATCTCACTTTTGCACATGATATTTTTCATGGCTTCGTTTAGTGAAGATATGTGATGGTCAACATATGTGATTACACACATACATGGGTTTTGCTGATTGAAACCTCATGGACAGTGGACCAAAACTCAATGATATATATTAGGTGTATCAACTTTAAGTGTTGTCACTTAAGTGATAGCTTGTCGGTAACCTATCATCTACTTACTGAAAGAGTATCAAATGATATCTTCAGATTCCAAGTAGATCTGGACAAAGCTTGATAAATAAATCAAAGCAGTGTCACATACACATATGTGTGTGTGTGTGTGTGTGTGTGTGTTGTCCATAACAACCTCTATCAGATGTCAATATAATTACTGATCTGAAAGAGTTACATGCAATTGAACTGATCAATACTGCCGATCAATTGTCAGAATGCAAGGAAGCGCCTTTCTTTTGTCGCGAGGGGTATTTTTCCTGTCGTGTCGCAAAAAGATCCGATTATACTCAACATTATACAACGACGGTTCGCAGCTTTTTCAAAAAAAAACTGCAAGGTCCTGCGTTTCCCTTATAGGAGCGAAACAGGTTTTCCTGGAAAAAGTGACATCGACATACACGATACTACCAGAACTGTCTCAAGTGTCACGGCGCTTAACTTTTTGGGGCCCCTTTTTTACGTAAACAGTGTGATTTCCCCGACAGATCGGGAGTAACCGCCCATATATAATTATGTTGCAGTCCACACCGGTCACCTTTATATGGCTAGCAGGAGAGTTATACAAATCGATCGAGCATTGCCGCCAATCAGAGACGCATAGAATATTCCTGGGCGTAGTATCGAATTATGGATATTCATGCAGAAGTTATCAGCGCGACAGATTTCAGATGGCGTATAAAAGATATTTCCGACCGATCGCGCATAATCGCCAATCAGAGAAGCCATGAGATTAGATAAACTCCATGAATATGGGTCACACGCGAAATACCATAAGCTGACTGTGCACGTAGAAGGAGCACGTGCTACAGATTTCAGGGTGGCTTACATGAGATATTTTCGACCGATCACGCGTAACCGCCAATAAGAAGTGCGAGCACCTGAGATAGGCACCATGAATATGGGACGACAAGGAAAAGGGATCGCACGACAAAAGCGAGATGGTTTGCAGACGCTGGCTACGCCAATCAGCGACGCGATCGGTTTCGATTTATATATTGGTAAATTAAAAAACTGCACCACAAAAAGCCCTTAAATGTGGCGTCGTCGCGACAAATGCGATGCGACTGAATACAGGCTTTCGCAACATGCTGACATGGCATGGTATTTACGACACGGTGCTTTCTTTCGTCGCACAAAGATTACAGTGTCACAGTTGAATGCCACACCCGCTAGACATGTCGACGTGTGACCTCCATCCATCGTCCGGTCGACATCAACATGGCAACGCATGTCATGTCATGGCGAAATCGGCTCACCGGTGAGACCCACGCGGGCCGCGGCTGCGGCTGGCTGATTTCACATATCCGATATTATCTCGATTTTGATACATACGTTCACTCTTGACGCTTTGGTTGTGCGGCGCACCTCACACTGTTTTCTGCTGTGTCCTGCTTTGTCCTGCTGCATGTATTTTTTCCTTGCATACTAACTAATTTCCGGTTAGATCGTAACATCCTTGCTGAGTTGCATTTCGTTGTTCTACAGGTCGCGTTCGTTGTTGCTCTACGTGTGACGCCGCCAGCAGCATTCGGTTGCTGGCGGCACTTAAAGTTCTTCGTAGACGGCATTCGTTCTTGTAGGCCGGCTGACGGGCTGTGCCTAAGCCCGACGATTTTCATGATGTCACAAGCTTTCACTAACTGATATTTTGCAGGAATTTACTATTGGTTTTCGAGCGCCTGTTTTGTATTCGTTCGTTCTGTTCGTTTCCCCTGTTGTGTGCGTTTTTTCCGAGGGCGATATCTGCACAGATTGTGCAGCGTGGTTTCGAGTCCCACCGCTCTCACTGACTTTGCGCTCTGTAATTTTGCAGGATATTCCTGTTTCGCCGCAATTCTGAACGCCTGCTTGCCTTCCTGATTGCTTGTTTCGCGCGTGTGCTGTTACCCATGGCGTGTGCAACTGGTTATGCCATTTCATCTTATTTCTGACTTGTCTGCGTTTACTGCGTGCAGGTTTTTCTAATCTTTTATGATCATCGGCGAGACGCATGTTGCCGTGTGGAATTTGTGAAGAGTGTATTTTGAGCTATTTTGCTTATAATTGTTCTCGAATGTTTGCCTGACTGTTTTTATGATTTTTGCAATATTTTTTCACTTCGTTCTGACGTTTTAGCGTTCGCGGTGTGCAGGTATTTCAGTTTAACTTTTATCGCTGGCGAATTGCATGTTGCTGTGCCCATCATCCTGCTTAGCTTTTGGATATCAGAAGTCACTCCTTGATAGGATTTGTTTTCTTCATAGCTGTGACTTCATATTCGAAATAGTATGCACTGCGCTTTTATTGTAAATGTATATGCATAGTAGTGTAATGAAAATAGAGTAGAAAATAGAAGTTTCATGCTGTGCTAACGTGAGCGCATTCTCCTGCCGATTGTTAGTTAGTTTGAATATGCCAGCGTGTCAAAATTGTTTCTTCCGTAAACTGTAATATTATGTTTACAGTCATAATCTTTTGTACAGCTTTTCTAGATTCTGTCCATAAATATCAGTCTTCTTTGTGTCGCTGCGACTATAATGAGCCCCGTACTCACTGTTTGTCGCACTGCGACAATAATGAGCCCCGTACTCACTTTTGTCGTCCCAGAATATAATTGATATGTCGCATGGTGCGACAAAAATAAAAGATCATGCGACACAAGTGAAGTGCTACCAGAATGCAATGTAGAAGTTGTTGTTGCTCCAGCAATAGTGAGGAACGCGTGGACAGTGCTCAACAGTGACCAACTGTTATTTGAGCACTGTATACTGCCTTCGGGTCTGGAGATATCTCCATCCAGCCCTTCAGCAGGTTGTGTGATCCTGTCCCATATCTATCGCCATCACTTGACATCCAACACGCACATGTGTTTGTTGGATGGTATCTATGTATAATGTATTGATATAATACTTGATTATTACACTTAGCAGTGCTAAGATCTCCAAGTTTTTTCATAAGTCCGCATTTTGGTTGATATATAGGTCCGCGATAAGTCCGGTCGGTCCGGTTAATTTATGTCGTAGGTCCGCGGTAAGTCCGCAAAGTCCGGCAATTTACGTATCTTATTTCTCAAATGAATCCACGTATCCCGCAAATTACTACCAACATACGGTACCCCAACTCTTGTAAGGGAACAGATGCTCGCTACACGCACGCAAAAGGTTGCAAGGACCATAGCATTATACATTTAACACGTTATTCATATTCACGGTACTGACCACCAAGCTGCGTAAATCTTAAATTTGAGACTAATTAATTAAACCATCTGCAAAATCCTCTTTCAAAAGCCGGAAGTAAGAAATCCCCTATGTAAGAAATCTGTATAACAACCAACGCTCTGACGGGGTGCTTTCGACACGGGTTCGCTACTCTGCGAGGTGTGGGCCTCTGCTGAAACATCCGTGCGTTCTGAAACAATAGTAGTAGCGGCGATAGTAGTTGCATGATTGAGAGAGTTTTCGGCAGGCGTGACGGTGATACGCGTTTCGCCAAATGAACTGTCTGGGTGCGGAGTCACTCTAGTTTGCACGACTATGAGATCAGGGCCCGTCTGGGTTTCGATAACTTCGTGGCAACCTAAAGTTTGCTCACATTCAAGGAGACCAGAGGGAGGGCCTGTGACGGCGAACGCAACAAGGAATATACATGTTGTGAGAGTGAGAAATATGAAGCGCGAAGGAGTCGTTCTAAACCCCATACTTGCTGTTAATCTCTAGCAATTCTTGAACTTTTCGCGTCCAGTTTGTGAGGCTGCTTCAGTTTCACTATGTGTCCAGTTCCAGTTTCACTATGAATGGCTGAGCGGCGTCAGCACGAGCAGCCACGTCATCACGTACGAGCAGCCGCTGCAACGTCCATAAAGGTTTTGAACGTCTGAACTCCGTCCGATATTATGAATTATCATTCTAGATTCTTAATCTGGGAGTCGACGTAGGTCCGCCATAGGTCCGGCACATTCCCGGACTGTCCGGGCCATAATCCACCCCGGAGCGGCATAAGCCCCGCGAGAAAAGAGGTATAGGTCCCCCGTAGGTCCGGGTACCCATTTTCACGACCCCGATGAGTCAGGGACCGGTCCGCAGCGCCTTGATCCCAGCACTGACACTTAGGAGTCAGTGTAATTTCAATGTACATAATGATACCAGTGACTTGATCATTACACTTAGGAGTCAGTGTAATGTCATTATACACAATGATGTCAGTGATTGTAACAATACATATGTCACTACATAGGTACTTCCTGATTGAGTACACTATGTGTGTGTGTGTATAGGTATTTGCTGATTTAATACACTATACCAAATTGATCTACAGTAAGTCGCGGTCTATAAGAAGCCGGCGGATTTTCGCTAGCGCTAGCGGCTTAATCTGGCGGACCGAAAATTTGGGTTTAGCGATGCCGATTTCTTATCGGTGCACATACGAAAATCTTCTTGTAGCGTGAAATATTTCTTAATCGTGCATCATCCAGTTCCCCGATCCGATCTAGCGTGTGCGATTTCTTATTTAAGTAGTAATGAATGATGCATTGTAGATCAGACGTAGCGTAGCGATTTCTTATATTGGATGCCAAATTGCAAGTGATGCACCTATATCTATAACTTGTCTCAGGCTCGTCCTAGCCTACGTGGTTTCTTATTAGGGGCCTTATTAGACGTCCGGGGTCAGCTTCAATGTCTAGTTGTCTACTATGGGTTGGACGACCGTGAAGCGAGCCACTGCCTCGGTGAATATAGGTCTGTTGGTGGTCTGCCTGAGGCTGAAATGACTAACGCCACGGATGGATCTTGGTCGGGTAGCACTGCAGAAGGCAAAGTAGGTTGATGCATGAAACTCACATTGCTGAATGCGATGATTATGCTAAGTGATGTTAGGATGAGACACTCACTATACGACCAGACTGGCTGTATGGGTACTGTAAGTCCAGGCTGGATAGTATATGTGTTGTAAGACCAAACTGAATAGTACACGTACTGTACGACCAAGCTGGATACACTATAATTATATAATATGTACAGTAATATGCCCAACTCTCGCTATTATCATAGTCATCGCATTATCTATATGCTTAAATATTCCCCGCGCGAAATCGCCTTAGTCACAATGCTAATGTGTGATATACCAACCACGATAAAGACCACTATACTTTTCCGTGCTGCTTGATTTCGACAATTTCTTAAAAGATATGTGTAACATGAGTATAGGGTTCGGTGAAACTAGCGTCTCGATTTCTTAATAAGGGGGATTTTCACATCTCTAGTTTGAAATTGCTTGCGGGTGGTTTCTTATGGGTTTCTTAGTTTTTGGCGAGAAATCTAGCGGGTGGTTTCTTGTAGGTACCGTTTCTTATAGACCGCGACTTACTGTATCGCATAAGATGATCCGTATACCAATAACAGCATGTAGCTAACATGATATATATCAACTCGGTTAGTAAATGTAATCCTGCATATCTCATCTGTGAATGATGAGTTGCTTGGTTTATTTCACACATGGGTCTGGTGAGCGTTCCTTTCATTGATCAACAGTAGAACAATATACCCATCCCAAATCCTGCGTCAGGGTATATTGAGCTAATTACTGTCTTAAGATCATGATTGGCACCTTCTTCCAAGTGGGTTCGTTTATAGTTTATCATGCACAGCAGGTATGCTATGTGATATCTATTGCAACATCTGATGCACTGTTCTTCATGACTATACATGCCAACTGCTATCGTGATCAAGTTGGCTGCATATATGTATGCATATGTCAATGTATAATACAGTGGAATCAGACTGCATGATATAGTTGCATGGTATAATAATGCATGGAACATCTTGCTGCATGCACTTGGTATATACTGAATGAATAGTGTATACTGCAAGTGTGTGTGTGTGTTAAGTACTGCACACACATATGATTGCACACACATGTGATATTTGCTGCACACACTGTGATATTTGCTGTACACACATATATGATTGCACAGCATTCACTTCATCTGATGTCATACTATGTGTGTGTGTGTGTGGTATAGTTACACACACCGCATGTAGTTTACACACACATAACTGCAAACTTGTATGTAAATCTGCCAGTGAATGATTATCATCTCTTATGTGCAAGCATCACAGATATTTAAGTAGCATGCTGCATATATGTATACCATCATCGCGCGTCATCTGTTTATGATGAATCTAGCAGGTGTATGTATATCCTGTCAAGCAAAATCATCATGCGCGCGTAGACGAGTGATTTTTGCAACCATTTGAAATGACGATATTTTGATGCGTACACTGCACTGAAAATTAGTGCGAATAAGCAATTTATCAAAGTCGTTGTTGTGCGCGCTGCGAATGGTGAACATATCTTTGTCGCAGGTATGTACGGCATATGATACGAATGCCATTTCGCGTACGGAACATACACTGATGACGATTTGTTCATCCGCGCGTCAGTTTGTCACATATCGTACAATTTTGCGAATGATGGCAGCGTATGTATGCGAATTGTATGCTGTATGCACACCTTGTCGTGCTGTTATACTCTGACGGTGATTATGCGAGCGTATGTGTTGCGACGGTAATTTTCGCGCACTCCGTCCGCTGTTTATTCCGCAGCGAGTGTAGTTATGCGATATATGTCTTATATGTGCGTCTGCGGGCGCTTGTATGTATACGCGATCCGCCAACCTGTTGCACACACAAAATACAGTATATCTCTATTTGCTGCACTGCACACTTAGGTTCTCGTTCGTCGCGTGGACGATTAGAATACCAATGATAGGGATCGCTATGTAAGCGATGTGAAATATGATATACAGCGCGGCTATTATTGAACGTTAACAGCTCGCGCAGCGTAAGTGTGGGTATGAGTGCAGTCGCTTCTCCAGAAGTGCTGCTGTAGCTCAATGCTACCTCATTTACGCCAATGCCCCGCACCTCTCAGGTGCTACCACAATTGGGTTGTGAACCCGAGGCATTGGGTGAACAATCAGTATCGGCTGATCGAATAAGCCATGTGATACCCGCATGCTTGTTCAATTCATGCTTGAAGCGAAGATGAGTCTTGTCAGAACACTTCGGTTCTTCAAGACTAATCTTGCTTTGCCATCTCGATGCCAATACCTGGCCTCTCGATGACAGGTGTCACTTAAGGTGAGTGGATGACAGATAGTATGATTGTTCATGTCACAGTCGACCGTACTGACGACTGTCTGTCATTATAATATAATATATGACATGACATGACATGACATGACATGACATGACATGACATGACATGACATGACATGACATGACATGACATGACATGACATGGTATGACATGTATGACATGTATGACACATATGTCATCGGTCATAACCCTGACAGCCAGCGGGCGCGCTGTTTGAGCCGACGCTCAAACTAAGCCATGTATATAAAATAAAAACCTTTCCCTAATGACCCTACGATACTAGGGGAGGTCATATCAGATGAGACATTGGCCGCCGATCTCGAATCTGCAGTCAGATTTTGCGAATTCCAAATATAAATATGGTATAAATGCGATATACTGCAGGGTCAATATTTGGTACATTGGGTTTTGCTGATTGAAACCCATGACAAATAGACCAAACCCTAATGATATATATATTATAGTTGATCATTTTACTTAATGAATCAGTGAATGTCAACATAGTGTCAGTGATTGTGCATTATGCAGGTACTTGCTGATTTAGTACATTTAAGCAAATTCCAAATTGATTTATCATATAAGATGATCTGTATACCACTGGACAGCATGTAGCTAATATGATGTATATCAATTTAGTTAGTAAGTTGTAATCCTGCATATCTCATCATGATGAATGACGAGTTGATTGATATATTTCACAAATGGCTCCGGTGAGTATTCCTTTCTTTGATCAACAGTAGAACAGTATTCCATCCCAAATCCTACGTCAGGAAATACTGAGCTAATTACTGTCTTTATGATCAAGATTGGCACCTTATACCAAGTGGGTTCATTTATAGCTTACACTTGCGCAGCAGGTATGCGATGTGATATATTGATCATGCAACATCTGGTATGTGTGTAAGATGTGCATTTATTTACAGTGTAACATAGTTGTATTGCTCGATCAACCCCCAGTTCCATAGGGTACAAACCTATGGTCGGTTAGGCGCGGACAGACAGTCACCAAGTCGATCAACATAACTATATGGTGATTTCAAGATAAGTCCTTACTTTTTAATCTTGCAATACTTCCATGATACACTGTTAATATATGCATACTATGCCAACTGTTATCGTGATCAAGTTGGATGTATATATGTGTGCTTATATGCCAAACATTTGTGACCAAACTGGTAATTATAATAGTGTGAATGGTGCGCATGTCGCAGTATAATATGGCAAATTGTAGTGTGCTACATGGTGTATGCTGCATGTATAATGTATGCTGCATGGTACAATACACATATGACTGCACAGCATCAATGTTCATCTGATGTTATATTGTGCGTCCATTGTATGTACATCTGCCAGTATTTGAACGAACATCATTTTTGCATGCTATATGGGCGCGTAACACATATTGAATGGCGCGCTGCATGTTGATGTATTACGGATCATGCGCCCTCATCGCGCGTCCCCTGCGCATGATGAAATCATAGCAGGTGCGCATCTCCTGACGAGCTAAATCATCGTATGTGCGCGTCGATGAGCGATTTTTTGCAAATCATCTGCAAATAACAAAATTATCATGTGCGTGTGCTGCACTGAACGATTAGTGCTGATAGCGAACATCGCTGTCGCCAGTGCATGTCGAATGGTACGAATGTCATCGCGCGCATAACGAAACTCCGTGCGTCCTGCCGAAGCTGATGCGAATCACATATACTGATGATTTCTTCATCGCGCGTCCTTCTGTCGCATATCGTACCAACCCTGCGAAATGATAACAGCATGTATGTGCGTTCCGTACGCAGTGCGCACACCTTGTCGCTGATTATTTTCTGACGATGTTTCTGCGAGTGATATCAGCTGCGAATGCGTTCGCGATGATAATTCCTCGCGCACTCCGTTTGCTGTCGATATTACAGCGAATGTTATTATTCGCTTGTAGATGATCGTATATATGTGCGAGCGCTGTCGCCGGTATGTATGCGCGAACCTGTCACACACACAGTATACAATCTATATACAATATATCTACTGCTGCACACACTTGTATGTCCTCGTTCGTCGCGTGGACGGAGAATAACCACTGGCAAGGTTGATATTCAACCTTTCAGACTTTGCGGCTGCTATTGAACTGTAGCAGCGCGCAACAAGTATTTAGTGGGTATGAGTGCAGTCTCTGGTGTCCAGAATCATCTGCTTGAGCACAATGCTCCTCATATACCTCAATGTCCTCACGCTTCATAAGCGTTACCACTATCGGGTTGTGAACCCGAGAACATTGGGTGAACTAACAGTATCGGCTGGTCGAATTAGCCTGTTGATACCCGCATATGCCATATCATGCTGTGCACCACACGCGCTTAGGGTTCTGGTCAGAAACCCTATGTTCACACTCTCAGTAGGTGTTTGTTCCAGAGAACACTTCAAATATCAGGTTTAATAATACGTGTCCTCTCCTAAACACTTTGAAAATACGGGGAACCCCTCTTTGGTTATGGGGCCAAACAGGAAACCAAGTGTTCCGTTTTCCAAAGGGTGCAAGCAACATTCAAGCACAAGCTACGGAGCGCAATGGTGCTGATACAGACGTCGGACCGATGGAATAAAGTCCTGTCAAAACACGACCACAAACTACGGCACGTTCCCTTCAAAGCCTTCGAGTTCAATATGCCTCGGTTGAGCGGGCAAGGGGTAATCAGGTGGAGAAAGTCACGGAGCTTGAAGCCATAATCACTCAGCTCAAAGCAGAGAATCTATCCCTGAAGCAAAGAATTTCCAAGGGGAATATGATATAAAATATATGCTTTACTGTGTGGGACTTCAGCACAACTTGTACGCAGTGTCTTGTATACTCCCAAGACACAGTGTACAAGCTGTGCATGCAAGTGGCAACTAAGGTTTGCACTGAGATCTCCGGAAAATGTTCCCGGCGCTCTTATTTGAGCTACTGCCACAGTAAAATTCCTCGGTTGCAACAGACAGTCAGGAACGCGTGACTGTGGACGGAGTTCACCCAAAAGATAATCGACGGCGGGGACGCTTCACACCGTTCCCGCCACTCCGCTAGCACCACAGCTTACAGGTTTCCATCACCAAACCAAGACGGGAAAATTCCCGTGGATCCGTTGTGCATCAGCAATCCCTTTGCCTGCTGTGCGTGCCCCAATTCCCAACATCGTACTTTTAGGACCTGGTCAGCCAGGTTATGGCAGTGGCTTCTCAGCATCAAACTAAGATCTCCGAAACAAGTTCCGGCGCTCTTTTTGAGCTAAAGCCACACGCGTGTTTCTCACCGAATGCACATCATTATGTGGGGATGGGGGGGGACTTCCAATACGTGGCAAAACAAGCGTCTCATTTATCTTGTGTACTTAAAATGCACACTACGCCCAAGCATATGCATAATACTTTCACAGTGTAGTACAACTCTCATGAGAAAAATACTCAACGCACAGCACAAGCTGGTGAACAGACGCTCTGCAACTTCATAAGGTGTGGACTAGGGGGAAAACACCTGTCAAACGAACTTTCAGACGCAGCAGTCGAGATTCAGGAACAGAGTGAGCCGGGCCAATGATGAAGTGATTTTCACAACCGCATACAAGACTACCACAGGATTCCTCAAAAGATAAGGTAGGGCTCTTAGGATATGATAGGACCACCTGCGAACAGCATAAACAGAGGCCAGTCTTCCCGAAAATGGTGCAAACGGCCGGTCCAAGTCTGGAAAGAAATCGGTCGCTTCACGTCACAGGCGCGCACAAAGCCAGCAGGGCTGAAAATTCAGAAAAGATAATACGGTGACACAGGGAAGGACTTCTATCCAGTGACAACGAGCGCTCAAAGGGCTCCACAGCAGTCAAACATTGTCAAAACGAGCTGTGGTCGGCAGGGATGAAGCATCCGACGAGCTAGAGCTATGCTACCCTAGCACGCCGTCATCAACGCCTTTTGCAAAGCTTGAAAGTCGCACAAGTCGAGGTAAAATATGCAGGTACACAGGAATAGACTCGAAATTCGGAAACGCGTAATTGTTTTTAAACACGAAATGATTTCAATTTCCAAAAAGAGAAACACCCCTTGCGCGTTTCGTTTTTTCGCTATATTCCCGCGAAGTTGCCTTAAACTAACGCCGGACTCACAGACTAAATAAACTACCGGAGCTAAACTGCCTGAAACTAGTCCTCGGAGGAAGCTCAGAGCGTGCGCCGTAAAAAAACATTTTCAAAAAACATGATTTCCGTTAAAATTACTCGCCGCCACGTGGCGGTGGTGTGTATACAGAGTACTCGCGTCCAGAACGCATGTTAGGCGCGGGCGTTTTTCGGCGTTAACAATCACTAAATTGGAGTGCCATAACTGAAAATGACGTTCGCATTTCGATGACGGGGCAGGCGCGATGTGTCCTCACCATGCAGCAATGGGTGAGTGAGTACTACGCCCGTCACTTCCAGGCTGGTACGCACACCGCCCTCTCCGCGGCAGCCGTGACCACCGACTGCGAAGGTTCTCATCTGTCCGACCTCACGGCGATCATCTTGGACGTGAAGCGGCAGCTGAAGGTGCTGACGGACAAGGTGAACGGCAAGGGGTTCACGCCGCAGGCGGACAAGGACAAAGGTAAAGGCTCGGGGTTTATTCCGGATTAAATCTTTGACATTTTTGGATAAACTTTTTCTTCCGGTTAGAATTGGATTAACTTTCTAAGTGACACCATCGAATGGCACGATCACATTCCGCCATCATCCGCCAGGATCGAGGCAGACGTATATTCAAATCAAAGAGTCTTCTCACCACTCACGTCTCGCCCGGGCGGAAGCGTATACTGCACGTATACCCCACACTGTTTGCGAGTAAATTAGATTAAGAAAACCGATTATCCCAACGTTTGTAACGCACATAGATATATCATTTAGACTCCTATGACTTTTCTGAGCTCTTGATTGAGCCGATCCGTGGCCGCATCAGCTCAGTTTGCAGTCGCGACTGCGAGCTACGCTGATAGGCCCTTATAACTTTCATGCACATCGCATAAAAACTCAAACAGCGGAGGGGTTCTCGTGCGTTCTAGCGCACGATACTTGGCAAACATATTGCTAACAGCAATATTGGTGCACCCTCAAACGCACAACCTCTGATGTAAGCTATATGTGCAAAACGCGTGCTGCACATCATGAGGCAGGTTTGGGTTTGGGTTTCAATGTACCCAAACCCAAACATGCCAAACAGCAAAGGGCTTCCCGTGCGTTCTAGCGCACGTAATTGCGTAGCAATATTGCCAAGATATTTATCTTTGATATATTCGAAGCACAAGGTCTAAGACAGTCTGTGCGCAAAATGGTATAACTATTTCTTTGACATTCAAACTCATAAATCTGGGTCAAAGAAATAATATGTTAACTTCGCGCACAAGCTATCGCAAACCTTGCACTTCAGAAATGTGAAATATATACATCTTGTCAATATATTTTGCAAAGTTCCTGCGCTGGAACTCACGGGAAGCCCTTCGCTGTTTGGGCATGTTTGGGTTTGGGCACATTGAAACCCAAACCCAATTAAGGCATCGCATGCCAGCACGCGGCCGTCTTTAATATACTTAACGGCTTGCCATATGATCTTGAGATTGCACTGATATTGCTATGAACGATATCACTGCCAAGTTTCCTGAGACGATTCTCGCGAAAACCCCTATTGTGCAAAGCCGCAAGTGGTTGAAACCATCTCGCACCGCACCGACTTAGCTTGCAGTCGCGACCGAATGCTAAGCTGACGCGGTTGCGGATGGGGCCAATCGATAGCTCAAACGGAAGGTATTCACCTAATGAATACAAACGCTTTAGAACCGAATGGTGGAAAAAATTATGCTTCCTATGCTTCATGCAATAAATTGTTTAGAAGAAGGGGGTGTGCCAGACGCAAAATATTGCACACACTGAACCGCTTGTACCTCCGCGGTGACACCTAGTGATAGTTCATAGTACAAACGATAGATGGCACGTGACATATAATATATTCCCGAGATACAGGACTACCTGATTTGTATTCCCCATTCCGATTCGGCCGTTTTCAATTCCCGAATCATTATGCTACCCGAGACGCGAGTGGTGAGAAGACTCTTCGATTTGAATATACGTCTGCCTCGATCCTGGCGGATGATGGCGGAATGTGATCGTGTCATTCGATGGTGTCACTTAGAAAGTTAATCCAAATCTAACCGAAAAAGAAACTTAATCCAAAAATGTCAAAAAAAATCCAAAATTAACCTTTAGCCGCTTCACGTCAAACACGATATGTCTGCCTCGCCCATCATGGTTGAGCACTTTGATGTCGGGCTTCCAATCGGGCGAATGCCCATCATGATTGCGATTCTCCACGATGACAAAGGCTGGATCAAAGACTTGCTTCAGCATAGATGCCAACACATCACGAACGGCACGATGTGCCATGACGTAACCCATCCACGCCGGTTACAGACAAGGCAGTCGGTGGTAGCCAAATGGATCAATAGAAGAACCACATACACATGTATGCACACCAGCTAGAATAGGCATCGGAGCACCCACAATTGCAAAGCCAAGGCGACAACTGCCTGAGTGGGTGGAAGCCGAAAAGAAGGCAACGCGGGCGGGGATGGCTGCCAAGTGAGCAGTGGCGCCATGCACGTTGGGAAAGGGAAAGCAACCGAGTTTAAGAGGCAGGCGCAGCTTCATCAAATAAATCGAGCCATTCGGATCCGTTCAAGACCGCAGAAAGGTCCTTCAGCAACTTAATTTTGGGCTGCGCAAAGAGACCCCATCCAAGCTCTGAATCCAACTCGGGCCAACGCGCTGACGGGAAGGGATGATCATCTCTCCGGGCCTCGACCACTCCGATATGCGAAGTGCCAAGCGCCTGTAGTGCAAGGCCTTGTTCCAACCTCCCCGCCGCCAAATCTTCCCCGTAACTGCAAAGACTAGGGAGGCAGCACTCCTCCAAGGCTGGCACCCCAAGCCGCATACTAGCCCACACCTGAACCCAAGAACCTACCCACCCTGCCAATGACAGCCGTTGGATGGATGAGAGACCCAAGCCCCCCCCAGGCCGTGGGAACTTGACTGATGGCCACTGACTCCTCGTTCAACGGCAATTGGCTTCCCAGAATCTGCCGCGAAGCTGAGCTGCACCTCCTCGTCGAAGTGTAAACCACCCGATTTAAGAAGATCGAGACGCACACCACGCATCAAATGCAATTTTTCCCGATGGGTACAGAAACGCAACAACAATAGTTGCGCGTGGGGATCATTCAGCTCCTCCAGCAGCGGAAGGACCGACGTTGCTGAGACTGTCATCTTACCGCATTCCTCGGACACGAAAGCATCCCCTCCAACGGGTACTCCCAGCACCCTAGTCCCGTCCTAGGCCAAAACAGCTTCTGAGATAGGGAGGCCGTTGGCATCAACAACATCTGAAAACTCGGGGCAGTCTCCGGAGGGGGAGACCCTTACTTTTCATCACGTTGAGATCCAGCCCGATGTCAAACATGCCCTGCCGAAGTGTGTCCCTGTATCACGGCATGGCATCAGTTGGCTCAGGCGGTATTGATAGTTTTTGATGATTTCACTTTTCTGATCAATCAATTCTGATTCACAGCATGTCGAATCAACCAATTCTGATATTTCAAGCCAGGGCATCAATCAATTTTGATTCTCAGCAAGTCTGATCAATCAATTGTGATTGTTCCACGGGCAGTATCAATCAATTCTGATACACCGGTATGAAGTATCAATTGGTTTAAATACATTCTGTCGATTCCCCACCCTACTGCACGTGCTCGTTCGCGGAGGTCGCCGATCATGGTGGTTTCATGGCCAGCCAGGTTTTCTAATTCATATAATAGGCTCCCAAGTGTCATTCGGTTCGGGGAAATTCTTCCAACCCATAAGCCATTGTGCAACACCGCCATTTGATGCACGCTCTGTCTGTACCTAGCTGCAATTTCTGCTGGCGGGCGCGAGCTTGGCTCGCGCCGGGAAAATCAGGGATTCGCGGAGGAAAATCAGGGATTCGGGCCCGAAGGGCCTGAATCCCTGATATTATGGTGATTTTGGCCCGGAGGGCCAAATTAGAATTTCAGGGATTTTGGCCCGCAGGGCCAAGCAATTCAGGGATTTGGCCCGCAGGCCAGGCGAGGGTCGAAGGCGACGCCACTCATTCAGGGATTTTACTGCAAGAAACGAGGTAAAAAAAAACTTATGCCTTTGCATGTGGCCGTGTCAGTTGATCGAACTCGCGCGCGTCAGTGCTCAGTGGCCGTGTCATGTCAGTTGATCGGTGGCCGTCGGTGTCAGTGGCCGTGTCAGTCGAGTGGCCGTGTTTGTGGCCGTGTCTTGTGGCCGTGTAGTGCGGTTTCCTGTGTCAGTGGTTGCTCGTCTGTGTCACGGGTACGGGTATCACCAAGCATAAGCCGAAAACTCTTATTCTAAGCGACACGGTCTCAGTGTCACTGCGTAACGAAGGATGTCACTTCAATTCAAGCAAATTATCTTTTATGGAGTAGGAACGATAGTCTAATCAACCTGACAATCCCTAACTCTCAGTACACATCGCTTTCTCGCTTCTCCCATATATGGAACATGGTATATCATTATTTTGGTGCACTGCAGAATTCATTTTTCTTCATATCTTGATATCTAGTTCATGAAGCTTCGTTGTGTATGTAGGAAGTCAACTATATTTGAAATGTGAGTTGAAACAAAGTCATGTGTATGGCATTAAGGAATATTCTGAGTGGACTATTAAGACCTAATTTCTCTTTAAGGAATCTATAAAAATTCGAAAAGGAATATTCCCTATTTTCAAAATTTTCGCTTGCGGCAGGCATTTTGGGATTTTCAGGGATATGCCATGCCGGCTCGCGCCGGCGTTTGCATAAATTGCAACTAGGTGTCTGTATCTCACGGACCTTGTAAGCTTGTATTCAACATCGTCACTTCCGGCAGGGTCAAAAGGCGTTTGATATATGCGCTTGATCGCACCCTTGCCCTCGGAAACTACATTCGCCTGATAAGGTTGCTTTCCACGTCCGCGCTTATTATTGCCCATAGTTTTCGATAATCTTAAAATGAAATTCGAAATATGTCAAGATAGTGTCTACATATATACCCATGAACCCCATCGAATGACCAATTACCATCCCAAACCCGATCATACTTAGATTTAAGATTGATTTGTCCAAGATGGAGACGACGTTATCACAATATTGAGTTATTGACCAACCAAAGTCCCACATCAGGGTTTGCCGGATCGAAATGGCACGCCGCCGGGATCGGAACATTGAGTTAATCGATTCAATCAATTGTATTCGTTCAACCCAGGGATCAATCGATTCTGATTGTTTAGCCCTCGGGGATCAATCAATTCTGATTATTGCCCTCGGGGATCAATTCTGATGGTTAGATATGAGATATCAATCAATTCCAATATTCTGATAGTGCACAAATTCACTATCAATTGATTATGATATTCTGATATATTGATAGTATCAGAATATCAAACAATCGATACCATGCCTTGCCCTGTATGTGTCCGACACATATAAGGGGACATGTTACTATGTAGGTCATTTTGCATCAATGACCGTCTCCTGTATAAAAGCAGGTACGGTGCGGTCAGCAATTTGCTTATGAAGTTTCTACTTCTATCGGTGCGCACCTGCCTGCTATGGATTTCATTGCGCATGTCGTGCCATCTGCATATGGCGATTAGCAATGCAATGCATGCTCTCCTGTTGTGCGGAGCAATGGGGTAAATAACTATCAAATTCGTTTTTTCTTCTGCCGAATGACATGAAATGCCATATAGGTAAATAACCATTTCCATGACTCGAATATGCTGAAATTAACCAATATTTTTTAGGCCATTTGAAACATGCCTACATCAGTTCATTATTGGTTTTACCTGCCAATTTGGATGACAGCGAATCGATCGTTTCTGTGCCCTCGTGCCCATCAAATGCTACAGAACTCCGTCCAATCGGGGCTTTTAGCGTTAAAATGACGTATTTTACTATTTTGTGGTTTTCCAGGTTCTCCGCGAGTATGAATGTTTTTATTTATAAGCAAGGCTCGGTATCGATACAGTATCTCGATTTCCCGATATAATTCGATATTTGTTACCGATATATCGCCGATACGCAAAACACGAGTAGTTATCCGCGATATTTCGGTATCGGTTTGGGCCGGTAGTTTTAGAAATGCTATGTGTCAACTATGCAAATGCATATATACATCCAAGATATCGATCATTATCGATTACTAGCGTCGTCGATAATCTTTTTGAGTTATCGAAATGTATCGATAGGTAATTTTGCAACACGATACAGTGTGTTTCACGCTGTGAATCGCTTCGTGTGTAGCCTTGTTTGCCCCGTCACGCCGGGACACGCGTCGTGATTATCACGGTCTGATTTGACAATCGGATGCCTCTGTTGCTTGGCACATATCGCACAATGCGTGGTGGTAAGCCAGAGTGAATACTATATAGGTAATTTTGCAACCGATACCGTGCCCTGGTTATAAGTAGCGATTCTTGCGACATCTTGGGTCTCTACAAGATTTTGTGTAGTTTCCAAAACCCAATGTGAAAGGTGCGCACTGATCCCAATCAAAAGCCGCACGATATGCAAAAGCTGGAGATTTTTAACCCTTAGCGAATTGGAGTCGTGAAAGTATTTTCGAATGAAAGTCCTGAAATCAATGTTTAGAGTGAATGACGGAACCGTGCAATATGGCAATCTGTGTAGATGTCAAACCTGCGTTGCTCTATTTCACCTTTTCATGCTTCATTAAAAAAACTACCATAACTCAGATTGCTGACATAACAGACAACAGCTGTAACTTTCGATGACAACATGCTGCTGCCAAATGATTAATAATGTGCACCTTGTTATACGATGTATGTGTTATGTTGCCAGAATAAAAGTAGGAAGCAGATGTCGCACGCTGCGTTTCACAATTGGTGTTTTGTGGTGCCATGTGTGAAAAGACTAGAAAATTGAATTTTACATACATTCGAGCGGACACCGATGCGGAAGGCAACGAAACCAGCAAGGTTGCGCCGCATGAGATGAGCGGGCGATTCTAGAAGTATCTTTGGGATCTTTGGGATCTGGACATGCCGATTCTACCCCCAAAAATGCATCCATGTCGTCGAGAAACCAACCAGGCCAGCTCAGCCGATCATTTTGAGGAGATAAGGATTTCACTCTGGCGTAATCCATGCTGATCCATTACCTCATGCACTTCACTTCCGACCAGCGTCCCCTGTTCCCCGCTCCGCACCGATTTTCACTGCATCCATATGGCATGCTCATGTCCATTACCCCGATTTACAACTGTTTCATCGTCTCATGTACCCAAACGTTTTCTCATTGATGCCCTGTCCACACAAGCTATAAGAGCAAGACCGGGGTGCAGCCAGAGGCTCCTACAACCTCGAACAAAGTGCAGAGGGAAGGTAGCCATGCCGTTTACTGAGGGCGCAATGGGTGAGGCGTTCGTGGTAATCATACCCCTCAGCCTGCTCCAGCCTCACAGGGACTCCAGGTTTCTACAGTGCAACCCTTCGGTGCAGGCGTGCCAGGCGTGCCGTACCTGATCGAGGAGCTTCTGAACCACGGCGTCAAGGCACGCACGATTCTCATGGAGGATGTGTTTTGCCTCCGCGTAGTACACCTGCAAACGATCAGGCAATCCCGTCAATCACGCCAGCGGGCCGCCAAGGTGTGAGGCACGCAAACAAGCATTGCAGCCCCCCTGCCCTGTCGCTCCCAGCACTGCGCTTCTGGATGCACACACACTGAGCGGTATGAGATCGGCCAACAAAAGCCAGCCCAACATCATCCCAGTGGATGTGAGAAGCAAATCAAGAGCAGGGCGGGGCCGTGATAAGATACCACAAACGCATACATTTTCCCAACCCAAATGCAAAGCAGCATGGAAAGATGATACGATGTGACCGATCGTCGCCAAACAATTGTTGGTCTCTGGGTTACGGAGTAAGCGGACCCTGCTGGCATGCCCCCCAGTGGCTCCCGGTCGATGGATGGGACCTGTTGGTCCATGGTTATGTCATGAATGCAGTCACACCACACAGCATGGACACCCCATGTCAAAAAAAGGAAACATGCGGGCACCTAAGTGCTCCCCACAAAATTCAAGGGAAAACACAGAAGGTGTACTTCACCACCTTTGCCTCTCCTCGCAGCACGACAGACGAATCTACCGAGCTCTCCAAGAGGCAGTGCCCGCCAGAATGGCACCACAGGGATAACCGCCTCCCAAAACCCACTTCCACCCAGCGGCCGTCCCCGTTCACAGCGATCCGCCAGTACTCATATCAAGGTCAAAGAACACAAGTCCCCCAGCATGTGTAATAACCATGAGCACTGTGCACGGAGAGGGAGCTAGCGTCAGACGAATCCAAGACACTCCCAAAAAGCGAGCCGTAGACGAATCCCCGACGTACTCAAAGAGGCAGTACCCGTCAGAAGGGTACCACAGGGACAGCCACATCCCATCATCCAAATCATTCCAGTGGCCGTCCCCGTTAACAACGAGATGCCAGTACCCCATAAAGTGGGTGTCGATCACCAGTCCCCCGGCAGGTGAAAAAGCCTCAAGGCACTGGACATAAATAGAGCCAGCCGCAGACGAATCCCCGACGCCCTCAAAGAGGCAGTACCCGTCAGAAGGGTACCACAGGGACAGCCACATCCCATCATCCAAATCATTCCAGTGGCCGTCCCCGTTACAACGAGATGTCAGCACCCCATAACGTGGCTGTCAACCACCAGTCCCCCGGCAGGTGAAAAAGCCTCAAGGCACTGGACATAAATAGAGCCAGCCGCAGACGAATCCCCGACGCCCTCAAAGAGGCAGTACCCGTCAGAAGGGTACCACAGGGACAGCCACATCCCATCATCCAAATCATTCCAGTGGCCGTCCCCGTTAACAACGAGATGTCAGCACCCCATAACGTGGCTGTCCAACCACCAGTCCCCCGGCAGGTGAAAAAGCCCCAAGGCACTGGACATAAATAGAGCCAGCCGCAGACGAATCCCCGACGCCCTCAAAGAGGCAGTACCCGTCAGAAGGGTACCACAGGGACAGCCACATCCCATCATCCAAATCATTCCAGTGGCCGTCCCCGTTAACAACGAGATGCCAGTACCCCATAACCAACACACACACTGAACGGCATGAGATCGGCCAACAAAAGCCAGCCCATCATCATCCCAGTGGATGTGAAAAGCAAATCAAGAGCAGGGCGGGGCCGTGACAAGATACCACAAACGCATACATTTTCCCAACCCAAATGCAAAGCAGCATGGAAAGATGATACGATGTGACCGATCGTCGCCAAACAACTGTTGGTCTCTGGGTTACGGAGTAAGCGGACCCTGCTGGCATGCCCCCCAGAGGCTCCCAGTCGATGGATTGTCACACACACACACACTGAACGGCATGCGATCGGCAAGCAAAAGCCAGCCCACCATCATCCCAGTGGATGTGAGAAGCAAATCAAGAGCAGGGCGGGGCCGTGACAAGATACCACAAACACATACATATTCCCAACCCAAATGCAAAGCAGCATGGAAAGATGATACGATGTGACCGATCGTCGCCAAACAATTGTTGGTCTCTGGGTTACGGAGTAAGCGGACCCTGCTGGCATGCCCCCCAGTGGCTCCCGGTCGATGGATGGGACCTGTTGGTCCATGGTTATGTCACGAATGCAGTCACACTGAACGGCATGAGATCGGCCAACAAAAGCCAGCCCACCATCATCCCAGTGGATGTGAGAAGCAAATCAGGAGCAGGGCGGGGCTGTGACAAGATACCACAAACTCATACATGTTCCCAACCCTGATGCAAAGCAGCATGGAAAGATGAAACGATGTGACCGATCATCGCCCAACAATTGTTGGTCTCTGGGTAACGGAGTAAGCGGACCCTGCTGGCATGCCCCCCAGTGGCTCCCGGTCGATGGATGGGACCTGTTGGTCCATGGTTATGTCATGAATGCAGTCACACCACACAGCATGGACACCCCATGTCAAAAAGGAAACATGCGGGCACCTAAGTGCTCCCCACAAAATTCAAGGGAGAACACAGAAGTTGTACATCACCACCTTCTGCCTCTCCTCGCAGCACGAATGCAGTCACACACACACACACACACTGAGTGTAGGTACAGAGCTTAGGGGGTCCCATTCTTCACTAGTGAGCTCTGGAGAATCCGGATGAGTGTCCCGAAGTGTGTGCTGAATCCTTTGATCCCCGGCGTGGGTACATAGTGCAGTCTCCTGTGGCTTCGGGGTGCCAAAGGAATCGCAAGGATAAGCATACACACACACACACTTCGTAGGATGCAAGCACATCTCGACGCGCGAAATAGCACGAGGCACACTGACTGAAACCAGCCCACCAGCACCCCACCGGATAAAGAAGTGATTGAGAGCAGAGCGGGGACGTGGCATACACATTTTAAACCACAAACGCGTCGTAACAATGACAGTGTGGACCCGTAGGTATAAGTCTCTGCCAAATGCGTAACATACGACGCAGCGTGTGCGCACTTGAAGCTCACACGCTCACGCTTCGTGCCAAGCATTGCTTTCTTTTCGGGAAGACAAGTATTGACGCCGTCAGAAGGCTGAAGAATCGAGGCGCGGATGCAAGCGCGCTTCTGGACACGAATGCGCTTCCCCAAACGCGAGAAAAGGCGCCTCTTAGACTTTTGGTACTTTTGGATGTTTCCACCTTGTCCACCTCCCTTCGCATGCCTACGTAAATCGCTCAAAGGTAAATGCGCGCAGCCTCCCGATCTGAATCCATTGGACGTGCCCCCTTGACGAGCGAGGCCTGAGCGAAGCCGCCCTATTTGTGGAGGGTGCTGTGGCTCAACGAGGCTGTAGGGCCAAAGACTCCACAGCGAGGCGTGTCAGCTGGCCCACACCTGTAGGAGGCGCAGCATCTCCTGGTCCGCGGCGTTCATGGTGGCACTGGAAATGTGCTGCGGCACGAACTGGATGGTGGCATCCTTCAAGAAGCTCCCACTCTCCACTGGGTAAGCCATGGTCCGGGTGCTGATCTCTTTGACGTCAGACATCCCCGCGGTCATCACCATCTTTGCAACGATCTCACGTGCCTGTGATCAGGACGGGCTCCGCCACTCCCCCCACACATTCACACGCAGAGCACTCACCAGCGCTGCGAGAGTCGACGCGCAGCCAGTACCGCCCGAAGACGCTGCTGGTTCTGGAGGCTCTGCGAGCGTGAGAGGCGCGACTGGCTGCCGGTATTCGTGGAGTTGACGCGGTTTTGTAAGAGGCCTCCCTGCTGGGAAAGGGCGAGGCACAGGCAGCCTCGATACAGCATTACCTGTTCGCAATCAACGACTGCCACGAGCATGTGGGCTTTGTAGGGAGCCACCGGGGCACTGAAGGGCGTGGCAGGGCAGCAGACGGCAGCAGTGGGAGGAGAATGGTGGGACCAGCACCAAGCAGACGTGGTAGGGAAAAACATACTTCTAGAGGCAAAAGAAAATCAGTGAGAACATGTATTCTCTGTCGTCTGCCTTTGCAGAAAAAGATGGCATCAGTATTTGCTCAAGCATCGTCATCTGAATCAGTGAGAGATGGAGTGTGCACAGAGTATAGTGAAGTGGCGACTGTGTGACTCTTCCTAGATTCGCATTTCTCATCTGTGATACAAGAGGCCAGGTGCCTCGGTTTAATCCTTCCTTTCTGAATCTGATCTGCTCGCGCACATCAGTGCTGCTGGTAAAAATGTAGACTGTACATCTCTTATGACATATCCTAAATGGATATCAGATATTAGTCAGTGCGAAGATCACATTTCTTCGTGGGTTCCGACGGAGCAAGAGGAGGTGGTTCGCAGCGCAGCACTAGCGCCGCAGCCGGTGTGCAAGGTGGACCTCCAGCCATTCAGCCGGTGTGCAAGGTGGACCTCCAGCCATTCAGCCGGTGTGCAAGGTGGACCTACAGCCATTGGGGGCCTGCGTCTACGTTGCGTCCACCTTCGTGGCATTCGGGCTTCAGGACACGGGCGCGGCGATGCAGCGGAAGCTCTGTGCGGGCGGACAATGCGGAGCTGACAGCGGCGCTCAGCCGGGGGAAGGTCAAGAGCCACCAGGCACTAAACCGGAGGCTGCCCATCCCCTGGTAGATACTTTGGCACACGGCACACAATCAGGCGCAGGTATGTGTGATCGGGCGGCGGGAATGGTGCTGGAGAAGGTGCGCCCACATCGGTTGGTGGTCACAGCTCTCCTCGGCAGCACAGGGCTTCATCTAGTCCCACAGCGAAGGCAGTGAGAAGCTGCTTCAGTGGCTCGCCGCGACAATGGGCCGGCAGAGGTATGTGCAGGGGACTCGAGCTTAGTGCAGACTCTGTGCCATGGCGGTGGGATCGAGTGTCAGAAGTGGTGCTCGAGTTGGAGCCCTGTGGAATATTAGAGGTTTCAAAAATTGCACCGATCAATCTGCCCAGAGTGGCAGACAAGGGACAAGCGCCGGCTCGATCTCAATCTGCCCAGAGTGGCAGACAAGGGATGAGCGCCGGCTCGATTCATCCGACAGAACAGAGATCATGCCCGGTGTACTAGTCGGGGTCCAAACAGTCACAGACTCAGCTTGTTGTTACGCTTCATTGAAATCGAGTGGCAAAAGCTAGTGATCTAGTGGCTACCCCGCGGAAATCGATGAGGGAGACCCACACAGGGGTGGCAGAGACTTCGATCCGCAGTTGAACGCACCCGGGTGAGGGCGGCCTCGTTAATGGTGCTCATGTCATCTGGGCCGTAGGTGAGCTCCTCTGCAGCCCTGCCTCCGAGGACCTGTGAACCCCTCCACAGTCAGCCCTGCCTCCGAGGACCTGTGAACCCCTCCACAGTCAGCCCTGCCTCCGAGGACCTGTGAACCCCTCCACAGTCCCGTACAGCCCTGCCCGTCTGACCTGCTGCCCATGCTGCTCACGCCATCCTGGCATGCGTCACTCGCGCCATCCTGGCATGCGTCACTTGCGGTATCCTGGCATGCGTCACTTGCGGTATCCATGGTTGGTTGAGAGGGTGCGCGAGTGGACAGCAGGGAGGCGGGAGAATGAGAGGCCGCGCGCACCATTATGAGCTGCTCGGTGAGGTATTGGCGTGTGAAGGTGCCGCAGATGGTGCGCGCAGCGTTGTATTCAAAGCGGATTTGGCCCTCAGGCTCGTTCTCGCGAGGGACGATTGTCACCAGCTCTACCTTCTCCAGCGTTGGCAGCAGCTCTGTCAGAAGGGCGCATCCTGCCTCGTGCACCGCAAGCCGCTGCCACAACCACACCCCCTCTTCAGCACCCTGCCTACTACACCAAGAGATGCTGTTTACCACGTCTGTTCTCACCGACCTATCAGGAACCCACAACCCCCTACCTGGTCACGAAAGCCCGTCAGCGGGCGCCAGGCGAGGGGCCTGAGAGAGGAATGCGCATCATGCACCAGGCGAGGGGCCTCAGCGGGCACCTTCTGTCGGCTGATGGAGTAGTGATCGTCGGTGAGCTTGCCCATGGTCTGGAGCTCCAGGGCGCTCATGAGGTCGGCCTGCATCACGTTTGCGCGCTTGGCTTTCGCTGCGATCAGCGCTGCGATGTTAACGATGTTCGCCAGCCCCGCCCCCGTGTAACCCATGGTCCCCATCGCCACTTCCTGCCCATTGAGTCAACCCCAGTCCCAGTCCCCACCCCCGTTATCTCACCTGGCCGGCCTCCATCCAAACCCCACTTTCGCACTGACCCATGCACTCATGCCAGCTGTCATCTCTTGCCTACTACGTGTCCAGCTCACCGATTGCCTTGAGCCCATGAGGGGGGCAATCGCACCTTCAAATCCACGTCATCGCCCAACGGGACCTTGCTTGCATGCACCTCCAGCACTTCCTCGCGTCCGAAGACATCCGGCTCTCCGACCATCACCTGCGCCTCCCCCAGCCCACTTCCACCTTCGCACACCTTCGTGGGGCACCTGCGTCCACTTTCCGTCCCGCGGTTTCCGAAGAGCGACCCTTGCAGGGCGGAGGAAGGCGGTGGGAGGGGTTTGGAAGACCGCGCACCTTGCGGTCAAAACGCCCCGGACGCACAAGCGCCGTATCGAGCACGTCCGGTCGGTTCGTTGCTGCCTGGACTCCGGGCACCCCATCCCCGCTTTCACCAGCCCTGCCAGGTGTGACTTGAAGCCCAAGCCCAGCGCGTTGACGGACCCTAAAATAGTGACCTGGGCTCGATGATCAGAACTGTGATCGGAGCTGTTCCTGACACCCAATGGCTCGAGTAGTGCTCGCGTGAGAGTCGCAGCGTTGAAGGGGTTGGGGGGGTAGTGAGTAGGGGGAGGCAGCATTATGCATTAATCAGGTATTCAGAGAGGCTGGAAGAGAGGCGGGGGCGCCCGGGGCGTGCCATGACGACGATGGTGGACTTGGAGTTGTTGAAGCCGTCGAGCTCCGACAGCAGCTGGTTCAGAGTCTGGTCCCGCTCGTCGTTCCCGCTGCCGCCCATACCACGTTTCCGCCCCACGGCGTCCAGCTCGTCGATGAACACGATCGCCGCCTTTTCCTTGCGCGCCTGCACGAAGAGGTCGCGCATGCGTGCTGCGCCGACCCCCACAAACATCTCCACAAACTCCGAAGCCGTGATAGAGAAAAAGGCCACCCCAGCCTCGCCGGCCACCGCCCGCGCAAGCAGCGTCTTTCCGGTACCAGGAGGCCCGACCTGCACACACGCCACCCCCGGAACCCCCAGGTCACCCGCCTCGGCTCCCCAACCCCCTGCAGGCCACGGCTGGACGATCTCGTGCCGAGCAACCAGCAGTGCACATCTATTGTGCCGCCCTCTCCTCCAACACTCCAGTTATGCGGAGCTCTGAGGAAACTGCCCGAGCAGCCTCAGTCCACGTGCACATCACACCCCTGGCAACTTGGCTTGGGGGATCCTGGCCACTCAATCGATGCCGGGCTTCGAAAGCTCCGAACAGCATGCAGGACATATCGAGTCGGGACCGGAGAGAGCAAGGTGAGGCTTGAAAACAAAGCAGCAGCAACGATGCAAGACAAGCGGCCCGCTCACCAGCAGAACACCCTTGGGGATGCGACTGCCGCTTGCGCGGAACTTCTCGGGTTTCTTGAAGAAGTCGACCACCTCCATGAGCTCCACCTTGGCCTCTCCGATCCCCGCAACATCTTTGAACATCACCTTGCCTTGCCCCTGCGCGAACCAACCCTCGCCGCTGCCAGCTTCTGCACGCGCCGACTACTTTTTCATCGCGACGGAGCATCGCACGAGGTGGATCCACACGCTCCACCCACTGCACCACAGCTACTATAACAGCTTGAAGGGGAAGGCCATGCAGTCCACATCCCTTCGCAGTGAAGCCCAGGGTGAGATGTGGCAAAGCTCGGCAGAGGAGGTGGGAAGGGAGAAGGGAGTAAGTAATAAAAGAATAGGTGCGAAGGACCAGAAGGAAGATGCCGTCACCAGTATTCTATAGGCCAGCGACTGCGCTTGTGATCACAAAGCAGTTACATTAACCCCTAAACGAAGCTTACTCTAGAAGCACGCCTCAGATTCAAGGAGGAGTTTTCCAGCAGCAAATATTGTGGGGAGAATGGCGCTGGGTTCCTCCGTTTCGGCGTTTGCGCTCCGCACCTTGCCGCCTACCAGATCTCCAGAGGTCACTTTCGCTGCCACCTGCACCCCAATCCCCAGCAAAGCCCCTCTACCTCAGCCCCAAGGACAGTCCCGGTCTGCTGCACCTTGAGCGCTAAGAATGCCCCCTTCGGCACCTCAGCCCTAAGGATGCCCCCCACCTGCTGCACCTCAGCACCGGTCGGCCCCAATCGACTGGACCTCAGCACCAAGGTCGCTCCCCCATCATCATCCAGGACCTCAGCACCAAGGTCTCCCCATCTACCGCATCTCAGCACAAGATCCCCCATCATCCCCATCTACAGGACCTCAGCACCAAGGTCTCCCCCCGTCTACTACAACTCAGCAACAGCATGGCCTCGCTGCGCACTGGCGGCGCTCTTCTTTGCGCCCTCTCCAGTGAGCACTGGGAACGGCGACGATTGTGCAGCCGGGTGTGAGAATACGGGCGGATCCAACATGTGGGTGTGTGGAAGATTCGTGGAACCAGCGCCAACCGAAATGCGGACAGGGCAAAGAGGAAAGCAGCAGGCACCGTCATGAAGCAGCCTAAAGGCGACAATGCAACAACAAGTGCGTTCACTCCCGTGCTCGGATCGGTCACGCCAGGCAGATGAGTTCTTTATCGACTCACCTTCATAAACTCCATAGCATCGTCCGTGACGTCCGACGTTTTCCGACCATCCGAGCCCCCTGTACAAAAACATCAAGACAAGGCGCGGTGAAATATGCTTTGCCACAACCAGCTGAATGCAAGCCCTGAAGACTTCCCAGATTTTATATCCTGACCAGGCCCTGCATATTTCCATCATAACTCCGCCGAAAACTTTGCTATTCTGTTAAGTACAGCAAGAGAGCAGAGCTCACGCGAAATGCGTTTTCCATACATGGAAAGCCGTCGGCGAGACAGTCCGTTACGTACGCACGAAGCGATGAATGCTTTGTTTTCCAACGATACAGCATAAAGTACAACGCACCTTGCCCGCCGACGTCTTCCTCCCACGCTTGCTGCTCTCTAGTCTTCGCGTCCGCCTCAGCCTTGACCTTGGCCTTCTCTGCCTCAGCCTGCGGCGGGATGAAATTAATCGCCTTGTAAAGTGGTGGACGGATCCAGGAAATTGGCACCAACAATCCATAAACCAAGCTTCATCCTACTTTTGACAGAAAGGCAGGCCCCGTGCCACCGCACGTATGACAGCAGGAAGGCATGCCCAGTGACAGTCACTCGCATGTTAGTAGGAAGCCGGGCCTAGTTCCACTTCCAATGAAGACTGGTAGCGCACAAGCCGCACGGGGCTGGCGTGCGAAAGCCGTCTGATACTGAAAGGGACAAAAGGATACCTCTCGCAGCTTCTGGCGATCCTCCCAGTCTCCTTGATTTCTCTTGCGATAAGCCACCACGGCATACACTGCTACGATCAGCGCGCTTGGTAACCAGTACGCCGCGATGTCTTGCGCCGCTTTCTGCAGAGGGCCTGGAGGCGCCGGAGGCTCAGGAGGCGCTAAGGTTGCGCGGACTCCGTGAATTGTCATCATATCAGCTACAGTGATGTCGTCAGCATTCAACTGAACTGTCTTCACGTGCCCTGTTTTGAAAACGGCTAAAGCTCTATCCACTCCCGCCTGCGCGAATACTACCTCTTTGATGTCACCACTTCGGATACCCTCTAATAACTCGACATATCGCATGGTTTGTGTCACAACAGGCTTTCCAGCTTTAGTAAACTCGAGCTTAGCGGGGTCGCCAGCTGAACTTGAAGCTGCGCCGGTGACGATCATATTCCTGTCATAGGAGAAGGTCAGTACGCTCCTTGACGATCGAAACGACCGCGTAACTGGAGCAAGCGTGCTGTCGGGAGCAAGGAGGCCACTTTGCAGGTACGCAATATAACAGGAGAAATATTGCTGAAGTCGAATAAAAAGAAATTTATTTCGCTCAGGGAAACAGCACATAATTTCATCTCCCGGAAAATGTACCGTGCGGGAGTTATTTTCAACGCTGACATCGACTCTAGAACTCTAGATGGAACCTTAATTATTGCCGTGACTGGACTTTTAAAACAAGGGCTTTACCTGTGTCCATGTAACACGCTCTTTCGAGATATTGACGCTGGAAAATTTCTTGATTTGAGGGGTAACTTGTGGAGCTTAACATTTTGTAATTCTGCCCCACGTTGCTGGCAAAATGCAGTCGGGGAAACCCTACACTTGCTGACGGTGGGAAAGTCCATAAGTGCGTGGAGCAAAAGTCAGGGGGGAAATGATAAGGGCACTATATTTTTCCGAAACTATTATGCATCGCACGCCTAAATATTTCTCATAAACAAGTAGAGAGCAAGGCGGCGAAATGCAAGGCGGCCACTTTTTTTCCTTTCTACTGAGGACAATATTTCCTGCCCGGTTGGTCGCTTTTTACTCTCCTCATACGACGGGCGGGGGACACGACGGACACGATGCCCATACTGCGTCTCTCTCCACTGATGATGAGGCCCGATGAACAACCGATGAATGCGGTAAATGTCTAATGTGTCACTGAATCATTATCTTGAATCTTCCAATGTCATCCAGTTTCAATTATGACGTCCACGTAGACATGATTATGACAGAAGTATTCAATGTCGGATTGTTGATATTTCATTTTTGATACTAGCCAGTCGATCTAAAGATCTCTACTAGGCCTGTGAGCTGTGACTGTGACATACTGATACTCGATATTGACATTTGCGAAATTAATCGTCATCGTAATCATGTATCATCGTCATTTTGCGATCTGACGGCACTAGAGCGACATGATTATGATAATTACGTAGAGTTTCAATATACTCTCGCAAGCCAGAAGGACCCACCTTGGGTCAAAAGACCTAGTATCTGGACTATTGGGACTATTGGGACTATTGGGACTATTGGGAGCGCAACCCTTTTAACAACTTGTTTATTGCGTTGGCGGTGTGTTACATCTGGAATGGGAGTATAACATTCGTTGTAAAGGCGCACTAGGATTGAGTGCTGGAACACACATTGCTACACGTGGTGCATGGGTTCATAGGAGCATAGTAATTAAACATGGCAGGTCCTTGGAGACATGTTCAAATCAAAGAACCGTTTATTATGTCTGAAGGGAGATCCTCTCATTAATTGTTGGCCTATCGGTTTGTGTGCGTATGTATGTGTGCTTTGCAGTGTCGATTTGAATGAAGTTGTTTCAAAGCAATTAAAGTCGAAACGAGAAAACTCGTTGAAACAAACACAAACCACCAGCAATAAGTTCAAGGTAAAATATTGTTGCCTATATCCTCAAGTGCTAAGTATGGCTTGGAATGACGTGTAGTATCTAGGACCTACGTTCAATGTCTAGGGCTTATATCCGTTGTCTAGGACCTACGTTTTAGGTGCAGGACCTTGGTATAAGGTCTGGAACTTACTTTCGCCGTCTAGGACCTACGTGTCTAACAAGCATGATGTCTTCCCCAGTTCCTTATGGGGAAACCTGGTGCCGTGCGGAAGCGTTGCCGAGTGACGACTTGATCGTCGTTGTGGAGGGTACCGTCGGTACCCTAAGATGCATTAGGTCATGTACAAGTTATATATAAGGTGGGGTGTGGATTGAGGCCGGATTGGTTGTTCGAATGCGCGTGGGCGCTCTGAGCTTCCCTGCGGGGCGGAGGGGTGCGAAATGCGGATGTGGCTAACTCGGGTGGGTGCGGCGGAAGGGGCTGGAAACAGTCATCGAAGGTGTATTGATCAGCGTGGTGGTGACATAAATTAATCACTTTTTAGCGAGGAATCCAAATATCAACTTAATTTGCCCACCCGACGAAGTCTTGAGGTCGTAAGGGGAGCGGGGGCGAAGGGGGGGGCGAAGGCAGGGTGAGGTAGTGAAATTCATGGAAATCATGCTTGTTATCAAGGCCATACCTAAATTCCGTAATTTTGGTAGCGCGCTAGGACAAGTGAGGGGGGATTGTACTAGAAGTGTTTTTCAACGTAGAACATAAATTTGGGGTCCTTTACACGATTCAGGATAGATAAGGGGGCGAAATCGCACTTTCAAAAATGGTGAAAATCTTCCACGATTCTTGTGGTAGGCTGAGGTGGGGTGGCGTGGGGCGGCTGGCTTAAGGGTGAGTGGGAATGGTGAGATGGGGTCGTGGGTGGTAAAATACATCCATCGGGATGTGTTTGACTTTGTACTAACGCCATGGGTCGGCTGGCATCGAACTTCGCCTGAGATGGTGGGGTGCACTCAGGGGGTGGCCACAGGGGGTGTCCGATTTAAGGCTGGGGGCTGAGTGTGAGGGTGGCGTGGGGCGGCTGGCTTAAGGGTGAGTGGGAATGGTGAGATGGGGTCGTGGGTGGTAAAATACATCCATCGGGATGTGTTTGACTTTGTACTAACGCCATGGGTCGGTTGGCATCGAACTTCGCCCGAGATGGAGGGGTGCACTCAGGGGGTGGCCACAGGGGGTGTCCGATTTAAGGCTGGGGGCTGAGTGTGAGGGTGGCGTGGGGCGGCTGGCTTAAGGGTGAGTGGGAATGGTGAGATGGGGTCGTGGGTGGTAAAATACATCCACCGGGATGTGTTTGACTTTGTACTAACGCCATGGGTCGGTTGGCATCGAACTTCGCCCGAGATGGTGGGGTGCACTCAGGGGGTGGCCACAGGGGGTGTCCGATTTAAGGCTGGGGGCTCAGTGTGAGGGTGGCGTGGGGCGGTTGGCTTATGGGTGAGTGGGAATGGTGAGATGGGGTCGTGG
>LGRX02033469.1:0-60888 GCA_001247695.2 Cymbomonas tetramitiformis
AGCCGCTCAGCCACTGACATCAACGACGAGATCAACGCGCCCGCAGCCGCAGCCGCTCAGCCACTGACATCAACGACGAGATCAATGCAGCCGCAGCCGCTCAGCCACCGACATCAACGACGAGATCAACGCGCCTGCACCCGCGGCCGCAATCACACGTCAGCATCAACAATCACGTTCATATCACCACGCCACACCCACTTCGTGTCTTGCCAGCTGATGTCTCCCTATCCATACGCCACCAGCTGGGGGGGGGAATATATTTAAAAAACTTGCCCTCCAATGCCACACCCACATCTCAAACCCAAAATCCCTCACAACACCCCACTCTCAACCACAGCAGAGATACACCGCCATTTCAGCACCCAGCAATACCCCAACGCCCCGCCAGCCCTTACATTGCCGCCCCTCGTTCATAATCGCGACAGCTGTCACAACTATGAACACGCTTAGAAGGGGTCCCTCGGGCACCCCTGAAAGGCCTGTCACACCCCCCATATTCAGTCACGCTACCGCAGCCCATGTCAGACCCCACCGCAGTTGCCCCCATTGCGCCCGTCTCAGCCGACAGCAAACGCCCCAGCCATGACCCCCTTTTTCATTAATTGTCATTTCCCCCCTCAGTCACGGTCCTACCCCAGTTCATTGTCCGCTCGAGCGCCCGGAGCATATCACGTTCACCCTCCTGCTCAGATCGCCCTCCCAGTTTAAATCATGCACGACGCCTCGCCAAGCGCTACATCGACGTCGCCGCGACCAGCCCGTGCCGATCCGCGAGAACCGCAGAGCGTCGAGCACGACATCACGCGAAGTGACATCACGACACGACCACACATGACGTCTCGGCAATGCATGACAGGGCAAACGCAAGCGCGCGTTGACACCAAACGCCGCTGTCACTGGGAACCAATGGTCACAGGGCATCCGAAACGACAATGGCATTCACGGACTTTCACTATGCTCGCTTGAGTATTTAGCTAGCTCTGCTTTCGAAAAGTTAGATCCGAACCTTTCAAAACCATTCTGCGGGACAGTGATATTTGCCTCTTGTGGCCTAGTATTAAATGTGATATATACATACATATGCTTCGAATCCACATGAGAGCTTCGTCACTAGCAGTTTGTAAGAGTCTGGTTCGGATCCCCAGAGTGCCGGCACGCCACTCTGACGTATGTGCGAAGTCGTGCCGTTGCACTTGTTTTATCTGTGAATTGCCCCCGTGTTGCTCGCTTGCCTTTCTGCGTTGCATGCTTTTACCTGAGCCTGAATCTACAGTCTGCGAGTACAAGTTAGTCCCGTGCCCGTTTTGCGAATCTACGAGCCGGCACGGCTGAAGCGCGTTGCCGCCTGGCATGTTTTACGTGGCATAGCAGTAGAAACGCATGTCACCGTTCCGCAGCGCTGGAGATCCTCAGCTGTCCGAAAACATTCGCGAATTCACAACACGCTCGCGAATTCCCGTAGAGGGGCATTTTTCCCGTTGAGCGCCTAGCGGCGAGATAGCCCGAAGCTGCGTTTGTCATAAATTCACACCCGCGACGGCGAACCGCTACAGGCACTCTCAGCGGTATTCACGTGTGTGCACGATGCGCTCGGCCCTTTTGTGCCATATTTCGTACCAATTGCTTTGCGAATTCGAACCGCGCAGGGCATGCTTGCCGAATATGCTCAAACCGGCGTATGTGACCGGCGTTTGGGAATGCACAACCGTAGCCGCGCCAACTCGAGCCGTGACACCTGACTTTTGCTGTTTGACGAGGTTGTAGCCGCACCCATGTTTTTCCCACAGTTTGTATGATGTTAACTTTTGTGAATTCAACCTGCGCAGGCTGTGGCAACGTTGAATTCCCCGAACGGACCTGTGTGACAGGTTGTGGGAATTCACGGCTTACGGCGCGCCAGCTCGAGTCCAAACACCCGACTGCAACCTTTCGACAGCATTGCAGCCGGATGTTTTTTCCTTCAGTTTTCATTGTGTTTGTACTTGTGAATTCGACCCTTGTGGGCGTAGGCAGCGGTGAATTCCCCGACGAGCCTGTATGACAGGTTGTGGGAATTCATGGTTGGCGACGCGCCAGCTCGGGCCTGGAGTGAATGCCCAATTGCAAAGTGCTGTTTTGCTCTGCTGGCACGGTATCACCTAACAGGGTGCCGAACCTCTTCGTTTAGAATATATTTAAAAAACTTGCCCTCCAATGCCACACCCACATCTCAAACCCAAAATCCCTCACAACACCCCACTCTCAACCACAGCAGAGATACACCGCCATTTCAGCACCCAGCAATACCCCAACGCCCCGCCAGCCCTTACATTGCCGCCCCTCGTTCATAATCGCGACACACATGTACAGCTACGGTTAATCTCACTGTGCAGGAGCGGCATGATTAACTTCCTAGTCACTAGTTGGCGGTTGCACTGCTGTGCCAGCCCGCAGCACAGTCATAGCGCCGTAAGTTGTAGTTGCCGATGTCGTGACCGAATCATTCGTGGAGCCACAGAAGAAATCCGAGAAGTCTCGATCGACGTGCGAGGGATCTTCCCCTTCCTCCTCGTCTGTAGTAGGGCCCGGTGAATAGTCCGGCGACGGTGGGGCATCCCAGTATAGCGGTGGAGGGGGCGGGTGTACCGGGACATAAAGCCCGATCGGCGCATTGTGAAGCCCCTGCCGAGCACGGTGCCGGCCGTGCCGGCGTGGCGGAATAGCAGCTGGCTCCGCAGTGCCCAAGCCGGCATCGCGGCATGCGAAAGCCGTAGAGGTTAGTGCAGGCGCGCTTGTGGTTGCCTCTGCAGCACCACCGACCTCCAGGCCGGTGTGGTCCGGTGCGCATGCCCCGCCAAGAGCCGCAGCCGAGAGTGGCGCCGCGGTGGCGCAAACACAGAAGAATGCACACACCATCACAACAACCGCTGAAGAGCGGCTAAACCCCCAAGGTGGCGCGCCGCATCCCCGCCGAGGTGCTGGAGGCTGCGGGACCGCATCCTCACTGTCACTAGGTGCATACCCAGCAGCAGACTCGTCCACGTCGCCGCCGCAAGAGTCGGTCTCCGACTCGGCGTGCATGTACCGCATCGCCAAGTCCTTGCCCTCGGCCGTGATCGAAAGCCCCCCCAGCTGCGCGATTTTGTCCGCAAAGCAGACGTCGGGCTCGTGCGCGTGCATGGGGTCCGCTGGCAACATGCCACCGTCGTCAGACGCCTCCGACTCGTCCGGGTAAACATGCGTGATTGCCGCCGGCGGTGGGTCCTCCCGGACATGCGTGCAAGCGGCAGCCGAGATCCCGCTCTCAACACCACCCACCGTGAAGCCTCCCATGTGGGTGACAGGCTGGCAGTAGGGCAGGAAGTCCTGCAACGCACCATCTTCTCGCTCCGGCTCGAGCCCGAAGGCACACGCCGAAACGCCGTCGAGCATCTCCGGCTTGCCCCCCGACATAAGGCAGAGCGCATCGAATCGTGCGCCGTCGTGCTCGTCCATGGCCGTCTGAAACTGCTCCGTCAGTAAGTCGTTCTCGATGTCACCGAGGGAGAAGCTGTGGAAGCTTCCCCCAGCGCCGTGCTTGCCGCCATTCGGGCAGTCACGGTGCCAGTGACGCGCCTCGTCCTTCTTGCACGTCGAATTATGGCAGAACAGAATGAAGTCGCCGTTGCCTTTGTGAAAGGCAACGCGCTTCCTCCCCTGCGACTGCGACCAGTTCCCCCCCCCGTCGGGAGGTCACCTGCCGCAAAACGAACACCGGAGCCGCCTCCCCCGTTGCCGATCTTGTGCTTGTCCGCCCGCGGGGTAAACCCCTTGCTTGCCGTTGACCCTGTCCGTCAAGACCTTCAGCTGCTGCTTCACGTCGAGGATGATGGCCGTGAGGTCGGACAGCTGCGAGGTGTCACCGTCAGTGGTCACGGCCGCTGCGGACAGGGTGCACGTGGCAGTGTGCGTACCGGCTGTGACGTGCCTCGCGTAACACTCGAGCACCCATTGCTGCATGGTGAGGAGGTCGACGGCCGCCCGCTGCTGGTGCGTGAAGAGCCTCGACACCACCGGCGCGTAGAATCCAGGATCCAGCGCTGCGAGGAACAGCTCTTTCACCTCGTCATCGTCGAGGGTGTTGCGCCTCTTGGCGGACCGCAAGGCCGCGTTGAAATCCGTGATGGACTCGGACGGGTCAAGGTAGACCTTGAAGCGGACCGCAAGGAGGTCCGACGTACCCTGGAAGGGCGCACCGCCCTACAAAATAGGGATTATTCCAAAGGCTTGGACGGCACCATTCCGGGCGCCCGGAACCGTCCTGAAAATATTTGGTAAAATTCCAAGCCTTTGGAAACCGCCAGGAATTGCAAGGTGAAGCTTTGGGTTTTCCCCTAGGAGTCCTATGGGGTTCCAAGCCGACGGTCCTACGGGGTTCCAAGGGGCTGGACCGAAATTTGTTAGTCCAATGGGTCCTGGTCGATTCCAAGCCGTTGGACCTATGTCCTCGGATTACGTATGACCGAAGTCGTCGGTCCAAGGCGGTTCCAACGGTTTGAATTCATTTTAGACAATTCCAAGCCTTTGGAACTTTCCAGTTTGAGGTCGGCAGTCTGAAATCGGAGGTTCAACGGCTTGGAACCCCATTGGACCGGTCTCCGCGCAGCACGGGCGTGGTTTCAAAAGATTCCAAGCCTTTGGAACTTGCTAGTACGAGTAATGAAGCTCGAACCCGGAGGCTCAACGGCTTGGAACCCCATTGGACCGGTCTCAGCGCAGCACGTGCGAGGGTTTCAAAAGATTCCAAGCCCTTGGACCTTGTTAGTACGAGGAATGAAGCTCAAACCCGGAGGCTCAACGGCTTGGAACCCCATAGGATCGGTCTCTGCGCAGCACGGGCGTGGGTTTCAAAAGATTCCAAGCCCTTGGACCTTGTTAGTACGAGGAATGAAGCTCGAGCCCGGCGGCTCCACGGCTTGGAACCCCATAGGACCGGTCTCTGCGCAGCACGAGCGTGGGTTTCAAAAGATTCCAAGCCCTTGGAACCCCATAGGCCCAGTCTCTGGGCAACACGGGAGCGTGTTCCGAAATTCCAAGCCCTTGGAACTTCCCGATCTGAGAGCGGAACGCTATGAGCAAATGCTTGATATATAGACTGATAATTCTCTGGACCGATCATTCTTGCTACGTGCAGTTCAAGACCGTCTAAGCCGTTGGAACGATTATGGAAGTGATATCTTATGGGGTCCAGGCTTAGTCCAATGGTTTGGAACCGCTTCGGAACTTGCGTTTGACGGATTCCAAGGCGCATCCAGGCCTTCGGAACCCCTTTGGAACTCCAGGTAAGTTAGTATTATCTGTACAATGCGTGTTATATATTATATTACAGTCCAAGCGTTTGAAATTAATGAAATGTATGAAGCAAAATAAATGTATTTGGAACCATGGTTCCAAGCCCTTGGAACATGTCCGTCCAAGCTTTTGGAAACATTGTTCCAAAGCTTTGGAACAATGGAACCTGGCCATGCAATTCTCGTTTAACATATTCTAAGCCCCGTCCAAGCCCTCGGAACTCGCTTGGAACCTTAATTTAAGCTTCCAAGCCCTTGGAATCACGTTGGAATCTCTGTTTAACTGAGTCCAAGCCCTATCCAAGCCCTTGGAACCCCCTCGGAAACTTCTTTTGACGGAGTCCAAGACCCGTCCAAGTCTTTGGAACCCCTTTTGAACCTGTTTTTTTGCAGCGTCCAAGCCCTTGGACCCTCCTCGGAATCACCGTTTGGCAGAGTCTAAGCCCCGTCCAAGCCTTTGGAACCCCATTGGAATGCCCGTTTAACAAGGTCCGAGCCCCGTCCAAGCATTTGGAACCCCCTTGGAATCGCCAATCTAAAAAATTCCTATGGGAATCCAAGCCGATGGTCCAAGCGGGTCCAACGGGGTTCCAAGCTGACGGTCCAGATGTGTCCTATGGACTTCCAAGCCGAGGGTCCAACGGCTTGGAACCCCTTTGGAATCGTGTGTAAATTCCAAGGGGGTTCCAAGGACTTGGATAGCAAATGTCCAGGTCCAACCCGTTGGACCGCGGCTTGGACGGGGCTTGGACCTGGACATTTGCTGTCCAAGCCCTTGGAATTCCCAGTGTTAACGCCAACGCCTCTCAAACACACACCTGTCCTATCGGGTCCTACGGGGTTCCAAGCCGACGGTCCAAGCCCTTGGAATGTTCCTTATTTTGTAGGGCCGGAGTCCAGCAGTCGCCGTGCGAGCTCCAGAAGGACTTGCTTGCCGTCTAGCGGGTGCAGTGTCGCAGACGCCTCGAGCCAGTCACCCGCCGGAGAGGCGGGACACACGATGAGCTCGAGAGTCGAAAATAGCAGCTTGTTGGCCTTTGGACGGACGGCCAACGTGGAGTCCTCCAAGTCGAAAAGCGGCGCAAATAAAGCGTCCTGCGCCTCGAACGCTTCCTGGAGAGCAGGCACCAGCTTGGAGAGAAACACCTGCGCATTGGATTCCGTTCCCGTGAATCGGTCATGCTTCTCACGGAAACACTTCCGGATCACGTGCTTCGCTACGCTCTCGTCGAAGCGCTCACGGGTCAGTGAGCGAACACCCGCCAAGAAAACTGCCTGGGCGGAGTTCGCAGCCGGAACACCAGCAGGTGCCGGCGTAGCCGGCGTAACGGAATTACGGGCAGCAGCGGAGTCGAAAATCGTGGCTAAGGAGCGTCGGCGAGACGCCATACTCGAGGTCAATCTAGTCGCAACCATGGTGTAGAAGACTGTAGAGATGAAGTGAGGGAAATCTGGGCGAGATGCGGAAGGAGGGGCGGCCAAGAGTCGAAATGGGGTCGTCGAGGAATCAAGGGAAAGCTGCGGCGCACAAAGTTCTCCAAACGTGCATGTGGATTAAATAACGCGGCCAAGCGGAACGTGGTGCTGGATCCGACCAAAAATTCCAACGTCCACCAACGCGTAGCAAGGAAAAGTAAGCGGCCACGTGCACTCTGAGCTTCCCGCAAATCCAATCAACCAGACATTCAACTAGGTCATACCGCTCCGCCGCGCCTCTAGAGGAGCCCCTCACTCCATCTCAATCGTCGTTGTTTAGCCAGCCATGGCCTAACTTCGCAGTGTCTGAACAAAGAGTGCGTAGGGCCAAACCTGTTGGATATACCCCTAAGACCCGGGATATATTCACTCAGTGATAGTTTTCTCAGAAAGTATTAAAATTGATAACTTAACCCGTTATATGGGCATAAACAGTTAGGGTTCTGGTTCGGGTGACAGTCATAAACACTACGACAGGAAGAGTCACAAAAGTGAGCGGTGTGACAATTCTAGCACTTCTGCCCCCTCCACCCGACAGATGAATCGATCGCGAATGAGCACCACATTTTCTGTAAATGCCCAGCCGCTGCGAGGATTCGGGAAACCGGACTAGAGGAGTTGCTGGGAAGGATTCAACAAGTGTTACCGGATACGGGGACTAAATTGCCTATGGAAGCATTGCGACGTATGCTACTCCCGGCAAGGCGGGAGGACTTCCTGTACGGCCGTCGTATCCCGGGAGAACTTCGAGAATGGGTGGAGAAGGAACACGGAAGGAGGGTGGCGGAGAAGCTTGGCCGGAAATTGAGGCCGTGGATCACGGAGTTTTTCTTTAGTGTATGGTGCCAATATAACGAAAAACTGGTAGAGGGGGAACACGAGTTCGCAAGCCGTATCCATACGCAATATGGGATCTGTGCGGGTGATTTGAGGAGATACGGGAAGAGCGCGCGCCCGACTACGATGGGACAGGACCGTACGGTGGAGCCGGAAGAGGGACAGTCGGAGAGGCGAGAGGGAGTTTGTGATCGACTATATTCGAATCTGAAGGGGGACACGGGGGGTGACGTGACCGGTATCTTGACACGGCAGGTGGAAATGGGGAATGCGGACATGCCAACCGAATCTAACCGCACACCACCGCCTCGTATCCATTTTCAAAATGATTGACACGCCTTGCAATATCGGAAAACCGAATTTTGAACGTCCTTTGAATATCCTTGTAGAGTCTTAGTACCGCTAAACACCTACTATAGTAAAACCCGCACGAGGTCATAGGCACATGGGTTCTTGATAGTTGCTGGATGTGACGCACCGTGTGTCACTTCCTATTATCTGTACTAGCTAGTACTCGGTACAGTACGGGTGTCACAGGTTTAGGGTTTCCGGCATAAAGCCGAGACTATCTTATGTTTTATTTACACTCTTGCAAACACCGAAAGTGAAAGCATTCTGACCGTAACTCAATATATAGTCGTAGCTATATATCTCACAGGTTATGGTGCGCCAGGCACCTTCCACTACTTTTGGTAGCATGTTTGGCTAAACGCCTCCGCTTGGTGGGGCGTTGGGGGCCCCATTTGATGGTTACATACGCTATGAGGGCTCGCGGTTGAGGCACGCGTCGTTACGGGGTAATTGTGTTTATCGCTGCAGCGTGCCCTACGTGATTTTTTGGATGTCCACGGGATTTTCGTTTAGACTGGAATTGATCACTCTTTGTCACGGACTTCTTGCGCAACGTGTACTTCGACTTCCACATTTCTACAATCGGGATTTCACAGTTACGGAAGTTTTGACTGCTTTTGCCATCACCATTTCCGCGGGTTCCTCCTCTCCGCGCCATCGCCACCTTACCCCGACGTACCCACCTATAGGATTTTTATCATGAGTGTTTCTTCGCACGCTACGCCTCCCATGGGGGCTCACAACCGAATCCGGCTTGACACGATTTTTTCCCGAGACGTTGGGATGCGCTATCGGCCGACACCTGCATCTCCGGCGGCTAATTTGATGGCCCCTGAGCGGACACGTGCCGTGGCCGTTCAGAATTCATCATGGGACGTGGATTTGATCAAGAGGACATCTCGAGACGCTCTTGGCTCCAAAGATGCGTCATTCCGAGGTGACGAATCGGACCGCAATGTACTATGGACATCGTTGGCGACATCTTTACAATCGGCATTTGCGAGCTGAAGGACGCCGCCAACGACACCCTCTTCGACTTGGCAGATGCCACCAAGGTGGTCAACAACGTCTACAACGCCATTCTCTTCACGACGTTAACTTCTTTAACGGAGCCGCGCTCACCCGCCAGACGTTGGGTGGACGCTTCTGGACGCGCTTCCCCGCGAGATGGGAAGCGAGCCTTGCTGGAAATCACGAAGAGGCTGCTTCCTCGTGTTCTACGACCCCTTGGGAACTACGAGGAGCTTTGCGCCATCTACTTCGACTCCAAGCTCGACCCCGATCCGTTAATCCAAGACTTCGATGCCTGCTTGACGGCTATCCGCAACTCGCCCTCTGGTCCGCTCGACGACATGATGGCCAAGAAGCAACTCCTCGCGTCCCTCGACCCCATCATGTACGACAAGGTCACCACACCACTTCGGCTCGACGTGGACTTGGCCAAGGTCGACCTCGAGGACATCTACGCTCACATCCTCGAGATTTGGGAGAGCGAGAACGGTGTTGGCCGCGCGAAGCAGCCTAAGCCGTCACCTCCGACTTCCCCAGCTATGCTTTACTCTGGTGGAGTTGACGTGAAGAACCTCATCATGGAATTCGAGAAGCAGTTGGAGGCCGCCACCTCGACTCTCGTAACGCTGAAGGACTCAATCGCGAAGGAGGACGAGCCTCTTTCTGGTTTCGCTGACTCTCACAGCCACCGCCAGCAGCCTGACGGTAAGCGGGGTGTCTCCTTTCCGCCCTCACGTTGGCGGGATGAGCGCAACAGGAGGGACGATGGGAAGTTCCATGGACGGAACAATCGTGTTGGAGGCTATGGCGCACGGAAGAGCTTCCGCTTCGCCGCGAGCCCGCTCAAGACCGACGGGAATTGGCGCCAGGACCACTACAAAAAGAACTCCGCCCACAACATCTCGTTCCACGTGGCCTCCTCCGCCTTCGTCCCTGAGTGCGTGCGTTGTCCTCCTGGACACTTCCACGACACCGCAAATTGCCCCACGGACGACATGGCGTGCGCGGAGTGCGACTTGGTGACTGCCGACGAGAACGACGAGATTGTATCCGCGTTCCAAACCGCCTTCGACGCCCAGGACGACGCCACCTTCGCTCGACTTTGTGGACAACATGATCAACCCGTTGTTCGTCACGACGAGGAGCCCTTTACCTTCGCCGACGACAACAACATCGGCCTTCGGGCACAGTACGCGGGCTTAATCCCTTCTCCGCCCTCTCTCCTTGCTACCCGCGTGCACGAAGCGCGCACGGCTCTCCGTGAGCTGAAGCAGGTAGCCGGTGGTGTTGAGTCGGCTCCACAACATTTCCCCATGGTTCATTTCGGCTCGACCACGCCCGCCGTGATCGACGAGAGCATCGCGGAGCCTGAGCCGCAAGTGACGATCGAGAGCGACGAGGACGCGCTAATCTTACCGAAGCAGTTCATCGACAACGAGCCCCCCTTCGAGCAATCCTTTATGGACGGCATGTCTGTGAAATTGGGCTTCTTCGAGCCCGAGCCGCAGGTCTCACTTCAATCCTTCAACCCCCTGCCTCCGTACATTTCTTCCACGAATGATTCAGCTAGCGTGGCTGACTCGGAATCTGGCGACGAGGAATTACATGTGGACGCACCGCCACCCGCTCCACGGGTTGGTGGTGTCCGGGCACCGTCAATTGGCAGTCTTCTCACCGCGGCGGCAACACTGCCGGCTCTGTTCATGTGTGTGAGCATGGCTTTGCTCGACACCGTCACCGCCTCCGCACTTTGTGGCGTGGAGATTGCTCCACGGGCGGTGGTGTGCGGACAGTACTTCAATTATCAGAATTGCGCAATGGACTTCTTCCCTGACTCCGCCTTTCTGGACTCTGGACCCGCTGACCCCGGCGACAACTTCAGACTGGACTCTGGTTCTCTGAACTTCGACACTTTTGACTTCTTCAATCTGGACTTTGAGATTGACAACAGCAACTTCAACAGTGAACTCTGATTTGTAGACCACTTTCAAAGTGGCTAGAGTTGTTTTGTAACTGCTAGTAGCCCTGCTAGATCAGCTTCAAGGCCAAGATGCCTCCCTGTGTGCACGGCTAGCTAGAGATTTGGGACCGCCCTGGCCAAGAGCACAGGCCCCCTCTAGAAATTGTTTTCCACCGCTTGAGATGGTGTGTTTCCGAAACTGCAATAACCCTGCTCCACACCTAACTCTTCCTCCGTAATAGTCCAGGGTGGTGTGCTGGATGTGACACACCGTGGGTCACTTCCTGTTATCTGTACTAGTACTCGGTACAGTACGGGTGTCACAGGTTTAGGGTTTCCGGCATAAAGCCGAGACTATCTTATGTTTTATTTACACTCTTGCAAACACCGAAAGTGAAAGCATTCTGACCGTAACTCAATATATAGTCGTAGCCATATATCTCACAATAGTTACTTACTAGCATTTTCATGGATGCATCCGGAGCACCCCCTCTTCTTGGACGTCCCACCCTCACCCCCGGTTTTCAGAGCACACCCGTTGGCTTTGTTATTGCCACGGGCTTACGCCAGACTTTGGTGGGCTTGAGGGGGGTGGGGGACGAGGGTGTGGCGGTTGACGGGAGGGGCGTGGGCGGAGCAGGGGGTGCCGACCATTATGAGCGCGGAGGTTACCGATTTGACGCAGTAGTTAGTCTCGACCAGTGGGAGAGGATTGGTTGCGGTCATGGCGGGTGCTGTAGAGTTAGATTAGTCGGATTCTCCATGTATGTGCTAGCAGGGGGAACTTTTAGGATAGGGACTGCCCTTGACCCTGTATGGTAGCCGGGGGCGAATTGGCTCCCCGGGGTAAATTAATTTAAGTCACCCTGTCCCTTATCGTAAACGGTTCAAAGCTCTACAATTGGGGGAAATTTTGAGTATATTCCATGAATTTTAGGGGTGCCCAACTAAAGTCGCGCCGTCCAATGTTTTCAGATCTCCTGGGGAGCAACAAAGGAATGTATCGTATTTTGATCTCTGAAATCGTATATGGACTGTCGGATTCGGAAAATTGCCATTATTAAAAATGAACGGACCAATTTAAGGGTAGGGTGCCAGCTTCCCACGAATTAAAAAATACTGATTACAATTTCCATACTTAGCAGAATTAAAATTACATTGTAAAGATGCCACCTGTTGAAAATTATAGCGCAGAATTTTGCAACATGACCCCCTATTTTTATTGGCTAGGGTCCAATAATGGGGTGTCCACGTGGTATCAAAAAAATCTGAGGCGATTCTATCGAATCATTTTTGAGATATAATTTTTATGGCAATTGTATATACTTAATCTGCTTGTTTTAATTCTACAAAAAATAGATCTCGAAAGGGACAGGGTACGGGCGCTGGGAACTCGTCCAATTTGCATGATGACACATGATGACTGAATGTCACGGCTGCGTCTATCGCGCGAGACAATGACCACAATGAACGTCGCCGGCAGCAGACGGTGAACACATGTCATGTCACATCGACATCGCGGACACCATTGCCGCTGCGCTGCCGATGCCGTTGCGTGACTGCTTACTCGTTACTGTGACACTCGTTCTTCGTTGACCCATCCCAATCCGCAATTGCATCGTAAAATTCTTCAGTCCCGTCCTTAAATCTGGTTTGGGTAAAATGAAAATTCGTCGCGTCGCGTAACTTTTGATCGCAGCGATTTGATTGGTTGGAAAACTGTAAAGCGCTACGCAAAAGTTACGCAAGAGCGTCGCGTCGCGGAGATGTTTGGCCAAAGATCTTTTGCGTAGCATGCTACGCAGAGATAATTTGTCCAACATTTACGCGACGCGACGCTCTTGCGTCGCGTTTTTTGGTTCCACGTAGGCAAAAATTGAAAACTGTTAGTCAGATCAAATCGGAGATAAAATAAATGGACGCTTCTTGGATATGCGACGCAAGTGTACGCTCCACGTAGGCAATGCGACACTTTGTAGGTCAAACGTTTGACCTAATTAACACTGTGAAAACCTAGTGCAGCAGGGTAGATTAGTGAAGAAATTGAAGTATTCGCGATATATTAGAAGGAAATAATGTTTACTAGAAGGTATCATGAACGATAGGAAGCATCCCCGCACATATTCGGTGATTGGAAGCAGATCTCGAATTCTCCGCTTCGTGTGGCGGAAGCGGGAATGGCGGAAGCGGGAAACCGCATCCGCAAAACGGCATTCCCTTCGGTATCCCGCCGAAGGGAAAGCTAAAAAATACTAATAGCAACAACTGAAACATATTTTCAAAGTTGTATGTGCGCATCTGTGTTTCATTTGGTCATTTGGTTCACCCGCTTCGAGCCCCGCGGCGGAAACGTGGACGCGGTTGACATCCGCGTTTCCGCTAAAGGTGACAGTGCACTGTCAGATGCTCAGAATTGATTTGGTTTGTTCATATGATATGCCTGATATGTTCATGCTGTGCAGTATGAGTCGCTGCTGGGCGTGAGTCGAGATTGCTGGCTCGAATCACGCCCATTACCCCCCCTCACAAGAGTCGTCCAGCATCCAGAATCCTGGACGAATCTTGCGCGCAAAAAAACATGTTGTTCCTAACACTTATTAGAATTCATATGCAAAGTAATGCTGTGTTTGGTACACGTTAGCATCCCGAAAACAACAGCCGCTGGAAAGCGACTTACGGGGCACTGTCAATTTCAACACTGCATTCACGTTTAAGCTTGCGTGCAATTGTTTTGCCGTTGCCACGACGACACCATCCAGACGCCACGTAGACGATAAATGTCGTGCACACTAACAGAGCCAGTGAAATAAACGGTGGGTATAACGGACGACGGTGGGTTATACGCGTGTTTTTACAGTCTCCACAAACTCTGTGAAGCTGGGACGAGGTGCTCGGGTGATTCGCAGTCTAAGATACATGAAAATAAAATACAGGGGTTTTATTTTCCCCACCACTGATGACAGGCGGAGCTGACTTGGCACCTGAGGTCGAGGGGTGACAGAAAGACCAGGGCTCCCTCCCCCAGGGGGGGGGGAGTCTGTGTCTCCGTGACACCACCTCACCCCGAAGAGGTGAGGTGCCAAAGCAGGCATGCAAGCTAGAAAGCCCTAACCCTAAACCATACAGATAGTTACAGGCCCAGTGGGACCTTTTTCAGTCCAGCTAGCTGCGGATCCCCGCTTGGGCGCTGGCCCGGAACAATCTATAGGCAAACTGAGTCAGGCATCGAAGGTTTGAGTTGTCTACTGAAGTCTAATTGACATACGGAGGTCCACACATCTTGGCGTTGGCGATTGGCGACGATGTGGAACTCGATGCTCACTTGGAGGTGCCGCTGCCAGACCCGCTGAAAGATGGGATCCACGGGGTGGACCTGAAGGCCGGCCAGTCAACGTCATCATCCTCGTGCTGCACGATGGAGAGCGCCGCGGGCGCGTCGTCATCGCTGTCGGCGTAAGCCGTGGGTGCCCCCTTGGGAGAGTCGATGCCGCGATGAGGGGGTGGCTCAACCGCGAAGCGGACAGACAGTGCGGCCGCGTCAGGCGGAGGAGCCGCATCCTGCGGTGCAGGCTCGAGCTCGCGGAGGGCGTGGGCCTGCGGCGCGTCCGAGGGCGGCCATGCGGACATGGAAGGGGGTTTGGGTGGAGCACGGGGTGCGAGGGCGGGAGCACGCCCTGGTGCGAAGGCCTGGACACACACGTAGGGGCAAATGCCGTCGGAGTCCATGTGGCCGGTCGTGACGGCCCACAGGCGGAAGCACGTCACGCACGGCATGCCAGTGCCGTCCCACACCAAGTAGCGCCCGCCCATGCCGTTTTTCTTCCAAGTCCCCTCGGGCGGGATGAACTTGCGCCTGCTCAGGGAGTGGAAGGCAGGCTCCTTCCCGCCACCACCATCGGTGCGGGTAGCACCACCAGACGAAGGCAGGGCAGGCGCGGAGAGTCGGGCAAGGGCGGACTCGTCGCGGAAGACCTTACCAAGCCGCAGGGTGAGGGAGGCGAAGGTGAAGTTGTTGTTGGTGCCGAGCTCGCGCAGCACCACCAGATACAATGGTGTAACGTAGGGGGACTTGGCCGCGGACGATCGGAGGACGGTGTACACGTCCTCCACCAGGCTGCGGTCGTTGTAGTCAGGGTACAGCCGGCGATGCTTGTCCGCGAGGGTGCGCACGACAGCCAGTTGAGGGGCGGGCTCGATGGTCTCGTCAATAACAGTCGAGCGAAGGCGGACCCAGAAACGATGGGTGTCGGGGTCGCCAATGCCCTCGACCTGGTAGCGAAGGCGCTGTAAAGCGCAGCGCCCGTCGTGCGGGAAAATCTCGGCGGACTCCTCATAGAGGGAGAGCGCCATGCCGCGGAGAACAGTGGGGAGCACGGAAAAAATGAGCTCGTTGATGGTGTAGTGGTAGGACTCGTACTCGAAGTCCAGATCCAGAAGTTTGAAGACCTCGTCGCGGGAGATAGGACCGAAGACGTGGGACATGTTAGCCAGCAGGACGGCGAAGTCAGTCTCGGAATCCGGTCCATCCAAAGAGAGGCCCACGTTCGACTTGAATCCATGCGAACGAAGAAGCTTGGCCAGCTCCTCCCCATAAGCGAAGGCGTAGTCCATTTTCTCAGTGAATTCAGTTCGTTGGGAGGCTCGCACAGGTGTAGATGTCCATACATCGCTGTTCTGATGAAACTCGACAGCAGTTGGTGAACGTGACACCGGCGTAGGGCGGGTGATCAACGTTGACATGGGCACCACCGGCTCGCCAGAAGAATCCCCAGACGGACTGGAGGCACTGGGGGTAGGGGAAGCCCCGCCCGTGGGTCGGGCAGCGCGAAGGCGGCTGGCAAGCGACATGCGCTCCGCGGACATTGCTGGAAGTACGTAACGTGAAATGCTGAAAAAGTCGGCGTGGAAAAGGTGGGTGTGGTCGAGGACAAGGTGCTCGAAAAATTTCCCGGTGCCAAGGGGGACGCGGGGTGAAGATGTCGGCAAAGAGGACGAAGGTGCTCAGCCGGATTTGGTGATAATCGTGAAAGTCACCGCACAAGGTACGGGATCAGAGAATTTGAAAACGCAAGCAACCTCGCCAGTGGTGAGGCCCAACACCTAACAGAGACAGTGAAATAAACGGTGGGTATAACGGACGACGGTGGGTTATACGCGTGTTTTTACAGTCTCCACAAACTCTGTGAAGCTGGGACGAGGTGCTCGGGTGATTCACAGTCTAAGATGAAAATAGGCAACACAGGGCTTTATTTTCCCCACCACCGATGACAAAGTGAGCCGACTTGGCACCCGAGGTCGAGGGGTGACAGAAAGACCAGCTCCCTCCCCAAGGGGGGGGGGAAGTCTGTGTCTCCGTGACACACATGCCAAGGATGCAAACGTGAAATATGTATATCTTAATACGATACTTTCGATATGGTTGGGTTTCATCCCAAGCAAGGTTGGCATTCGCCAACCTCGACTTCCACATCTCAAGAGCGCGCGTCCCTCCTCGCCATCGGATACCTGCGACATGACCTGCGCACACATAGTATCATAAGTTTACACATTATGATAAGCGAACTGAAAAATAAAAGTAGCCGAGCACTTTGGAAATCCCTGCGTGTATCACAACAGTCACAGCACCGTTCGCCCCATGAGGCGGCGGAACGTTGAAGAAATTGCGTACTGTTCTTTCTGTTGCTGAAGAATTTTACGATGCAATTGCGGATTGGGATGGGTCAACGAAGAACGAGTGTCACAGTAACGAGTAAGCAGTCACGCAACGGCATCGGCAGCGCAGCGGCAATGGTGTCCGCGATGTCGATGTGACATCACATGTGTTCACCGTCTGCTGCCGGCGACGCGACGGCGACGTTCATTGTGGTCATTGTCTCGCGCGATAGACGCAGCCGTGACATTCAGTCATCATGTGTCATCATGCAAATTGGACGAGTTCCCAGCGCCCGTGACACCCTGTCCCATCTCGAAATTGGTTCGATAGAATCGCCTCAGATTTTTTTGATACCACGTCGACACCCCATTCTTGGACCCTAGCCAATAAAAATAGGGGGTCATGTTGCAAATTTCGCCTCTAGGAATTTTTGAAAGTAATTATTTTATTTATCGATTAAATATGGGATTTGCTATCAACTTTAATTCCAGAAAATGTTTTGAAGCCTTCCGGCATCGGCAATTTACCCTTTAAGTGGGGCAGCTCTAATGAATTTCCGTAATTATAGTAGCCCCTGAAAAAGCGGTTCCGAACCTTCCGATTGACGTTGACGGCCATCTACCTCTATCGCAGAAACAGATCGAGAGGATTCAATAACTGTACAGATTAACTTTTAAAAGTCTTGCGGTTAGATTCAGAAAATTCTTCTGTAGACTTGTAAAACCTAAAGGCAGCAGTCAAGCACAGCAATCTTGACAAATGTTATAACAAAGATGTCAAATGCACACTTCGGATTGAGAGTGGTAGTGAGGGAAGAGGAAAACAGTGCATGAATGTCGAGATCGAAATATCGCAATTTGCTACAGTGATACTTTCAGACTTATCTTGTAGACGCTTATACTATCTTACACAGCGCATACGCGTGTTTGACTTGCACACCTTCCTCGTTGCGTTTGGGGCATCTGCAAGTTTCTTGACCAATCGCTCCTTGGATTTGACCGTGGGTTGTTTGTCTTGATGAAGGCTTCCCCTATCCTTGCGGACCGTCCGGAGCGCGAACTGGGGCAACTTTGGGTTTGTCGGTTATCCACAACCTTTTTGTCAATAAGAAAGAAAGATTGTTCAGAGTTTGAGGCGACCTCACTGCTTGACAACTTGACTCGACGCGCACGCCTGCACACTGTCTGCGACCATTCAGCTTGTCATATTGTCACAGTTTGTGATGGGCAGAGCTGGTCAGAGGCAAACAGCGTGCGAGGGCTCCGGGTCTGACTTTGCACAGTTCACGAACTCTACGATATGTGCATCAGCATTGCTTCTGGGTGAACCTGGCCGCACGTTACTTTCCTGCCGTCCCTTTCCATTTTCCTGCCAGCTTCGTGCTCGCCTGCTGCATGTTTATTACGTTTGCACCTTTACACGATGTTGCACAGTCGTTCCGTGCTTCCACACTTCGATCTTTTAGCCCTTATGTAAAAGAGTTGCACAGCGTGAGCATCTGGTGCTGGGCAATTTCCCATTGGCACAATATATCGAGCTAGCTCTCCTTGTATTCCGCATCGTCTCAAGTGCGCGTATATGCACGTGCATGTGCTGTTTGATATGGCGTGGCTCGGTATCTATACACGAGGCTATTCCCATGTTTGAAATGCGTTTGTGTTTTTTGGTGTGATTCTTCCACGCAGTTGTGGCTGGATATGGACACTTGATAATCATGCATACGCTAACGTTGAGGTTATTTATGACGCGAATCCGAGCTTCGACGATAACGGCACGGACTGGCAAAGCATATCAAAAGGCGGTCATGTCGCGGGCAATTACAGTGCTTGCCCGACAGGGAACCACGTGGCTTCTTCTGTTTTGAAGTGCGAAGACGTGTACACGACACCTTCCTGCTTTGAGGATACGGAGAAGCTGAATTTTGCGTGCTGCGCGGATGCCAGCGATGTCCTTTCTCCTCCTCCTTATATCGCTCCTTCCCCGCCTGCGCCGTCTGCGACGCCAGCCAGTTCAGAGCAGGTAGCGGAGGGTACACAATTCTTTGTCAGTCTCCGTGCCGCGCCTATCTTCACCATTCGTGCTTGTTTCCAGAGAGTCTAATGTGCCCACCCGCAATATTTAAGTCGCGGCTCCCGTTCAGTGCATTGCGACCAAAGGTTCGTGAATTGGTTCAACGGCACCGGATGCATTTCTTAAGAGCTCGCTTGCTTACTAATGCAGGCACAACTGTGGTCTCAAGTGGAAGATAGCAGCATCCAAGAGATAACTCTCACAGAGCATGTGCGGTAGGTCGAAGCCCCCTTACTTGCAGCGGACCCCCTGGAGTTGGTAGTTGTCCAGATCGCCCTGCGCCGACCTGCTACTTTGCGCAACGCCTCGTCCCTCAAAGAAGATGGCCGCAGGCAGCGTTTCTGCCCTGCGAAACTGCTGTCTTTTGGCCACGTGGCGTCTACTTTACCAAATAATTTCTAATAACCAGTAAGAACCTGGGCGTCGCCGGCGAACCGAGAGAAGTAACGAGGGCGTCACAAGATGCGCATAGAAGCTCAAAGAGTCCCCAGGGTGGAAGGGCAGTATCGAGTCTTAACTAAAAGGTCCAAACGGTTGGCTTATCGTGAGGCGCCCGGCCTCTGCCGCAACCTCCGGCGCTCACTTCTTCTTGCTGCGTCACGGGACGACGTTGATACACCCGCGCTGGTAACAGGAATACATATGCAGCCCCTTTCCCTGAAATTCGTCGAAATCTTTCGATAACCGGAGCCTGTATACCGGATCTATGTGAGGTAAGTTGCGGCATCCGATCCTCTTCCATCCTCTGTAGTGCATTGAGATAGCCGGAAATATGTGTTGGTTATCCTGCTGGGTCGGCAGGGTGGTGGGCATAGGAAGTTACGGTGCTTGAAAGTTCTGTCAGCTCAGTCACGGTTGAGATTGACCACGCGATCAGCTTTCGATGTCGTAGAGTTGCTTTCATTGGTCATGGTACCAGCCATGACTGGATGAAAAGTTGGGTTTGTCACTGACTTTTGGGTCCCTGAATCTGCGCATAGTATGCTCCCTCGTGTGTCAATACGGGACTTTAAATTCTCAACGTGCCCTGGTAAGCCCCCGGTTCTAGGTTAGTCTGCAGCTTGGGGAGGTTTTATTTTAGTGCGAAACCCTGCAAGTGGATGACAGCTGTCAGACGTGGATAGGGCACGTTGTTGGCAAACACCTCCACTTGAGAGGAGGCAGGGACTGCGGGGTTTGGTCTCCGTGCGGGACAGATCGACGCTCTCGAGGGGGCCGCGATCTTCATCGTGGCCAGTGGAGGGGGCCTCACGCTGCGGAGCCTGCACCTGAGGAATGGAAAGAACCTCCCTTGGTCTGGCAACTCACCACCCACGGACATGGACCAACTATTTGAGAACCCCGACTTATATGGCGGTGGCGCCTTGTCAATTGTTGACTGTGGACCGAACTGCATCATCCAGCTTTATGACAGCGTTTTCTCAAACAATGTTGCCAGGAACGGCGGGGCGATCTACGTCTCTGGGGTAGTGCACAGCATTGAGACCGTGAATTGTACGTTCCGTGGAAACTTGGCGTCTAGCCGAGGGGGTGCCTGGTACGGCAACTACGCAGAGATGGCTCTCCCCCCGTCCACAAACGACTCGCACTTTGTGAACAATACGGCCGTCGGCGACGCGGGCGGTGCAGCCTTCAGCAAGAAGCACGTCGGCTTGGATCATCTGTATACCGGCTGTGTGTTCGAGCAGAATTCCGCGGACTCTGGCGGCGCCCTCGCTCTCGTCGTCGACACTGATGACGGGCCCGACGCCTCAGGGAACTTGATCCTTGTTCGGTGCCATCTGTCGGACAATGCCGTGACAGCCTCGGGGGGGGCCCTCTACCTGTATGCTGGAGGGGCTGTCCAGGCATCCAACTCCACTTTCGACTCTAATATTGCGGGCCTATTGGGAGGTGCAGCGGCCCTCACGGCTACCGTCTTTCTGCACGAATTCCAGGACTGCCTATTCTCAAGCAATGCAGTGATAAAACAACAGGAGGAAGCTAGCCTAACATCGGCCGAGATCCTCAGCGGGGGTGGGATCGACGTGGTGAGCTCTGGATTCTCGCTCTCGAACACGGTCTTCCAGAGCAACACTGCGGCGTACGGCGGCGCTGTGTCCGCACGGGGGGACTCCGTGGGGGAGATCGTTTCCGTGCAATTCCGGGATAACTCTGGCGCAGACGTCGGCGGGGCGCTGGGCCTCTTCGACGCGGCGAGGGCCGTCGTGAACTCGGTGGAGCTAAGCGGGAACGAGGCGACTAATGGAGGAGCCTTAGGTATCTCCTATCACGCCACGGCGACACTGAACAACTCAGTGGTCGAAAACAACTACGCGTACCACAGCGGAGGTGGCGTCTACCAGGACGGGAGTGACGCCAGTCTGAGGATGCGGAGCTGCTCGCTGACTGGCAACATGGCAGAAGAAAATGGCGGCGGTTTCGCGTTGGTCGGAATGGGCAAGCTGGAGCTGAACAGGGTACAGTTTGTTGGAAACCAGGCAGGTCACTCTCCGGACAGGAGCCACCCGAGTCAGCTCTCCACCCAGTCATGACCATCCAGTCATGCATTCATCCCGGTCAGCTCTCCACCCAGTCATGACCATCCAGTCGTGCATTCATCGGTCAGCTCGCCACACAGTCACATGACCATCCAGTCATCCATTCATCCGGTCAGCTCTCCACACAGTCATGACCATCCAGTCAGCCATTCATCGGTCCAGCTCTCCACCCAGTCATGACCATCCAGTCATGCATTCATCCCGGTCAGCTCTCCACCCAGTGATGACCATCCAGTCATGCATTCATCGGTCAGCTCTCCACCCAGTGATGACCATCCAGTCATGCACATTCATCCCGGTCAGCTCTCCACACAGTCATGACCATCCAGTCATCCATTCATCCCGGTCAGCTCTCACACAGTCATGACCATCCAGTCAGCCATTCATCCGGTCAGCTCTCCACCCAGTGATGACCATCCAGTCATGCATTCATCCCGTCAGCTCTCCACCCAGTGACCATCCAGTCGACATTCATCCCGGTCCAGCTCTCATGCATCATTCATCCCGGTCAGCTCCACACAGTCATGACCATCCAGTCATGCATTCATCCCGATCAGCTCACACACAGTCATGACCATCCAGTCATGCATTCATCCCGATCAGCTCTCACCCAGTGATGACCATCCAGTCATGCATTCATCCCAGTCAGCTCTCCACCGGTCATGACCATCCAGTCATGCATTCATCGATCAGCTCTCCACCCAGTGATGACCATCCAGTCATGCATTCATCCCGGTCAGCTCTCCACCCGGTCATGACCATCCAGTCATGCGTTCATCCCCGGTCAGCTCTCCACCCGGTCATGACCATCCAGTCATCGTTCATCCCGGTCAGCTCTCCACCCGGTCATGACCATCCAGTCATGCATTCATCCCGGTCAGCTCTCCACACAGTCATGACCATCCAGTCATCCATGCATTCAGCCAAGAGAGGGTTTTGGCCCCCTTTCAGAAGCCCCACAACCCAAAAGCGGCGTTTTCTTTCTCTCTCTCTCTCTTCTTTTTTGGTTTCAGCCCAGTCAGCTCTGCAACCACTCATCAGTCATCCATCCCAGTCGTGAAGCTGCTCGTCCCTGCATCACTTCGCCTGTTGGTCAACGAGGGGTTCCGGGAGGGACGTTGGGCGAATTCGTGAGCAGGCGCATTTTGGAGCCTCGGGGTTTATTGACTGCGGCCAAGGGATGGCCATCCCGTGTGGGTTCCAGCTGCAAGATATTCATGCAGAAGCCAACGTCGGAGGATCCGATCCGGAGATCTCCTGGGGGTCCTTCCTCGTGTGGAATACATATGGGAACATTAGTGGACTACAGGATTTGTGCGGAGAAGCTAGCAACTGCACCGGGCAGGCGGAGTGGAGCTCCGGGGCGCATTACGGCACCGACTTTGCCAACCTGAAGCTGCTGGAGGGACTGTCGCTGCCCGAGCTGGAGCTCACCGGGTGGTCCACGCTCGAGCTAGAAACTTTCTCAGTGGGGATCATGGACCATCTCGGGAATCTGATGACCTCCGACTACTATTCCACCGCCACGTACACAGCAGCGGGGGCCCTTCAGATCATTGGTCAGGGCGTGCAGGGGTTAGTCTGGGCGGAAGCGGGCATTCTAATGTTTAACGCGCTATCGGTGTATGGGGAGCCCGGGGAGGTGTACACGGCTGAATTGACGGTCGAAGTGAAACCACCTCCTTGGAGCACCACACTGAATCCGGACGCATTCTCGGTGGACACCTCCACGTTTGCGGAGTACGAGGTTTGCGGCAGCGGGTGCTGGCGCTTCCGCCTGAGTACCACGGTGCGGCTACATCCGTGCGTCGATGGCATGGTGTTCGTCTCCAGCTCACACCGCTCGTGCGAACTTTGCGTGGCCTCCAAGTCGTGGTACAGCTACATGATCCGGGTGAAGGGCGAGGAGGAGCATAGGTGTCTCATGGCTCCCTTCGAGGGCGCTATAGCAATCGCTTCGGACTGCTACTACGGGTCCGTGGCCCAGGATGCCTCACCCCTAGGCCTCAGGCAGGTTGTGCTGCTGAAGGGAGGTTAAAAAGGCGTGGCAGCTAGCTCAGGGCGCAGGTGCGAATGTGCAGCTAAGATGCGGCCCAGGGCAGTGCGCAGGTGCGAATGTGCGGCTAAGATGCGGCCCAGAGCGGTGCGTAGGTGCAAATGTGTGGTTAAGATGCGGCCCAGGGCAGTGCGCAGATGCGAATGTGCGGCTAAGATGCGGCCCAGAGCGGTGCGTAGGTGCAAATGTGTGGCTAAGATGCGGCCCAGGGCAGTGCGCAGGTGTGAATCCGCTTGCAAGTCTGAGGAAGTCTTGACGGAGTGAGGCAGTAGGGAGGTTCGGCTTGCAAGTCTGAAGAAGTCTTGACGGAGTTCATAGATGTGCCCCCTGAGGTTATGGCCTGCCGCGGGTACCCGTGGTATCTGCGCCATATCCGTGCGGCGGAACGATGTGGTCTCATGTTGCCCAAGCTATCGACGATCTGGCATGACTGTCACAATGTTCCTGGAAGGCACTGGCCGTGGCAGGGTCTGACAGGCTGCAGGGGCTGAAAGGCTGCGCGGGCTCTCCCGGTGCGCAGTTGGAACACGCAGCAGCTTGAAAGCTGTCAGCAATATCAAAGCGTTCTCTATGCCTCCTCCTCAGACTATAGTCCCACGAAGCTGGTGTCGACCGCAGGGTACTGGCACTCCAGCGAGCGGTCCGTGGAGTTTCATGAGTGCCTCAATAAAGACGCCTGCAAGGGGATTGGGGTTATCTGCAACGAGGATCAGGAGTGCGAGGTAAGATACATTGGAGGCTCGCCTGCCATCCGCCCCATTGCTTGGGGCCGTGGCATTGAAGGCTCGCCTGCCATCCGCCCCATTGCTTGGGGCCGTGGCATTGGAGGCTCGCCTGCCATCCGCCCCATTGCTTGGGGCCGTGGCATTGGAGGCTCGCCTGCCATCCGCCCCATTGCTTGGGGCCGTGGCATTGGAGGCTCGCCTGCCATCCGCCCCATTGCTTGGGACCGTGGCATTGGAGGCTCGCCTGCCATCCGCCCCATTGCTTGGGGCCGTGGCATTGGAGGCTCGCCTGCCACTTGCCCTTCTTCATATCATTCATTAACCGGGCAGGTATTGCTCGGCCCTTGTCGCTGCTACGCTGCGTATGTTATTGCAGGGTGGGCGATCCCCTTCCATGTGACCGTTTCTGCAGGACAAGACCCCCACACTCGACTTTGAGGCCGACCTGCAGTGCATCGAGGGTTATGCCGGTGTGCTCTGTGCCGCCTGCGCAGAAGGTTACGGCCAATCGGGGAGCTGGCAGTGTGTGGAGCGCACCCCCCTCCCGGCCTAGCCATCAGCTGGCTTCAAGGGCGCTTCATCATTTGCAACCCCCCTCTGGCCTAGCCATTAGCTCGCTTCTAGGGCGCTTCATCATTGCAACCCCATCCCTCCGGCCTAGCAATCAGTGGCTTCAAGGGCGCTTCATCATTTGCACATCCCCCTCCGGCCTAGGCATCAGCTGGCTTCTAGGTCGCTTCATCATTTGCACCCCCTCCGGCCTAGGCATCAGCTGGCTTCTGGGCGCTTCATCATTTTCACCCCCCTTTGGCCTAGGCATCAGCTGGCTTCTAGGGCGCTTCATCATTTGCACCCCCCCACCCCCACCGGCCTAGGCATCAGCTGGCTTCTAGGCGCTTCATCATTTGCAGTGTATGGAGTGTGCACCCGCCCTTCCGGCCTAGGCATCAGCTGGCTTCTAGGGCACTTCATCATTTGCACCCTCCGGCCTAGGCATCAGCTGGCTTCTAGGGCGCTTCATCATTTGCAGTGTATGGAGTGTGCACCCGCCCCCCTCCGGCCTAGGCATCAGCTGGCTTCTAGGCGCTTCATCATTTGCACCCCCCCCCGGCCTAGGCATCAGCTGGCTTCTAGGGCGCTTCATCATTTGCCCGGCGCACTGAGCAACAGGTTGTAACCTGATGGCGTGCACGGCACGGGGAACCGACGGTGCCTGTGACCTTCGATGGGATTAACTGTACGTTGGCTCCGGCACTCAGCACCGTCGGATTGGAGTGCGGCCGGGGAAGGAGGGAGGAATCCTTTTCCAAAGGTCGGCCAAATCTGGAGCAAGCTCATTTCCAACCATTCCGCAACACAAAACTCGATTCGTGCGCGGAACCTCTGACGTGTCTGCGCCGAGCTCGAGGACTCGGAACCTCTGACGTGTCTGCGCCGAGCTCGAGGACTCGGAACCTCTGACGTGTCTGCGCCGAGCTCGAGGACTCGGAACCTCTGACGTGTCTGCGCCGAGCTCGAGGACTCGGAACCTCTGACGTGTCTGCGCCGAGCTCGAGGACTCGGAACCTCTGACGTGTCTGCGCCGAGCTCGAGGACTCGGAGCCTCTGACGTGTCTGCGCCGAGCTCGAGGACTCGGAACCTCTGACGTGTCTGCGCCGAGCTCGAGGACCTTGGAACCTCTGACGTGGCGGTTTGGATGTGTTGAGCATTCTGCAGTCACTCAGAGGCAAGATACGGAATCTCCAGGTGGAGGGATCCGCAGGTGTCCGTCCGATTGCTTGGGGCCTGCGGCAGACTCGGTGTGCCCGCACGTGCTCCGCAGGTGTGGCAGCCGGGTGCTGGGGATCTTGTACATCGTGATTCAGGAGTGCCTGGAATTCGCGCTCATTTTATACACCATCATGCAAACTAAGAGCGCCAATGAGCTGGCGGCAAGAGAGTACACCGGCGAGGGGGTCATCAAAGTGCCCATGTCCACGCAGATGATCAAGGTGCTGGTGACGCATCTCCAGGTGACGCCCTGCACCTCTGCCGCACTCGTCCACGATGCATCTCCAGGTGACGCCCTTAATATTTCTGTCGGGATGGTCCGGGTGGAGCCAGGGGGGTGTATTCTTGGGTATTCTGGGCCCACCGCAGTGATAGTGTGGGGGATATGGTGAACGTGACGCCCCCTCTGCTTGATGCTTCACGGAGATGCCGTTGCTCTCTTGAGCAGCAGTAACCTCCCATATTGTATACACGCAACCTCCGGGCATGTCGAAATGGTCCGTGGGCCATTTTTGGGAGCGCGCATGAAGGACGCGTTAACAGAAAATGCGTTTTCCTGCTCGGTTTTCCGCCAGATCGGGGTTAAATTTGGACCAGACGGACCCCGAGGAACCCTTTAGGCGGGCATATGCTTCAAGTATGTCACGTTGGTTCTGATATGGTACTTATATATGTTCATTCCGATCTGGCCAAGTAACGAGGGAGAAAGTGCGTTCTGCTTGTCGTGCGTCTTCAATGCATCGGACGGTGAACAAAGCCTGACATTTGCGTGCACCCAGGTCATTCAATGCATCGGACGGTGAACAAAGCCTGACATTTGCGTGCACCCAGGTCACTCCATTCATGCTCGTTTATGGGGACATTTTTTTAGAGTGTAACCAACACTAAATCTATGGCATGAACTGTACAAACGGGCTACAGTTTTCCCTTCATGTGCCTACTGTCATCATGTGCCTACTGGCATCGTTGTTCTGCTATCCTCCTCATCCCAACGGGGGCTGCGCGCGATTCCCTGGGCTTTGTCATCAAACACCGCCAGCTCCACAGCTTCTCACAGATAAAACGCAGCAGACCACCAGAAGATAACACAGCGTTCTCGCTTCGTCTTGTTGTCGTGGAGCTCCCGCGTCGCCTCACCGCAGCTCATCCCGGTGGCGCCGGCCATCACATCAAGGGAAAGCCCAGATCCGCCGGCGGTCAAGCAGGGAAGAAACCCCGAGAACAGAAATCATTGATAAATAAACGCGGCACAACTTACCTGCCATGCACACAACGACCACTTGAGTAACCCACGGACTTGCCGTGCTTCACCGCCGGCTTGTCCCAGGAGCCGTTGAAGTCGACGACGGCGATGCGCATGACGTCCTCGACGCTCCAGCCCATACCACCAAGCCCACTCGTCGACCCCAAGTCCCTCGAGCTCCTCGTCGTCCGCGCTCCCCCAGCCGTTGTAAAATGCGCCTCCGTCTCCCCGCCGCTCTAGACAGTCTAGACGTCTAGACATTAACACAGGACTGCAAACAGTGATAACAGCTTAAAAAAGAAAAAAAAGAAAAAGAGACACCCTTGGACGGGGTGTGGGGCTTTGTGAGTCCCCTTGACTCTTTAACAGCTTAAAAACAACCTAACTACATAACCCATCCCCACGTAAATCAAGGGCCTGCTCGGCCTCAAAGCGTCAGCAGAGAAGAATAGTCGACAACCAGCAAAGCCGATCGCGTTGTAAATGTCAGTCGCACAAAATTCCTCCGTCCCGCCCGGCTTGCTTCGCTCCCTTTGACTCGCACCCAAGCGACTGTAATCTCAACAGCTGCTTCAGCACTTGCAACCACAGTACAACGAGAGGTGGTTCGTCTTTCAGGCCCCTCATCATCAGTACTCAGCACCGCGTGAACCACCTCCAAATGGTCGCGCGCGCGCGAGCTCCGGTTAAAGGCCTTTAAGTCTTCAACACATCGGACGGTGAACAAAGCCTGACATTTGCGTGCACCCAGGTCACTCCATTCATGCTCGTTTCTAGTGAAACCTTGGTGAGTGTAGCCAACACTAAATCTGTGGCACGTACTCCTCCGACTCCTGTGTACCACTTCAACACGCCCCGGGCGTCCAGACCCGCGCGCGGTTGCAGCATCAAGTAGCGCTGAGCCAACAAAGTGTACGCTCCCATCATCGTGTAGTGTGTCTCGTACGCCCGCTGCTCAATCTCCTGCGTCGAAACGGCCACCTTGCCTGATTCTCCAACAACTCAAGGGTGTCGTCAGAAAATTGTACGGCGTCATACAAGTACGCCAGTGCAGGTCCCAGAACAAGTTGTTCGTACTTCAGCGAGGACGAAGCCTTCTTGTTAAGGCTGTCGAACGTCTTGTCGCTGTAGAGATGGTACAGCTGAGGCATCCGCAACTCCAGTGTCGTGGGGCGGGGAGGGTCAGGGTTGTCCACACGGTAGGGACAGTAGGGAAGTGTCTGACGCCGCGCCAGCGCCTTGTCACCCTTCGTCAGAGCAGAAGACCCCGCGGCGTCACCTTTAGCCTCCTTGGCGTTAAGGTGCGTCAGTTGTTCCATCATCGCAGCCATCACGGTACTCTGCTGTGCTATTTGCTACTGCTGCTGCTGCAACAACTTTTTCATCATGTCCTGCTCGGAGTCGGCGGGACTGAGAGTCCCGTTCTGGTCAGAACCCACTGGTTCGTCATCGGCGTTCGCCTGCTGGTTGTCTGATCCACCAGCCATCACGTGTGCTTCCTAAATACACGTGAGAGTTGATCTAGGGGAAATATGCTGAGAATAATTTGCAGTGTGCCCACACAGGAATATTGAGGAATATTCCGTGAAGTTCTTTTGCTCGGAAGTGCAAAAGAACAGAGCCGAGTTTCTGTCTGTTCGAACTCCTACTTCTAGTCTGTGACTGGATCTGGTTCTCTTGGAAGGGTCGAACCGTCACTGTCGACAGACAGGGCGCACGGCTCAGGTCGATCAGGGCATATTTTGAAACCACTAAAATGACGCGGGCTCCAATGTAAACATATCTCTGGCATCTGCAGGTGGAAGCCCAATTGCAGAAGCGGGCTTGGGGGAGGGGAGGGACGGTGGTGTGTGAAGCCCGGTCAAGCTTGTTCCCGGAATCCGGACGCCTGGCACCCTGCAAATAGGGTTTCTCCCAGGACTCGTTTGTGCCGTTTGTACCTTGGCTGGACCGCCTCAGGGCATCGCTTTCCCTGCGCTGTGTGCTGGGTGGCTGCAAAAGAGGTGCTGCGGCGCGCGCACTGGGGCGGGCACGCTTCCCTCGGAGGGGGGCGCATGAATCAGCATCCCGGGGATGAGTCCGTCGCGAGGGGGGCAGCAATGAGGAGCTGAGAGGAAGGGGGTGGTGCGTTGCGCGGGGGCAGCAATGAGGAGCTGAGAGGAAGGGGGTAGTCCGTTGCGCGGGGGCAGCAATGAGGAGCTGAGAGGAAGCGGGTAGTTCGTCGCGCGGGGGCAGCAATGAGGAGCTGAGAGGAAGGGGGTAGTCCGTCGCACGCGGGGCAGCAATGAGGAGCTGAGAGGAAGGGGGTAGTCCGTTGCGCGCGGGGCAGCAACGAGGAGCTGAGAGGAAGGGGGTAGTTGGCGTGTTGATGTAGATTGTGTCCGCCATCATCCGCAACGTCGACTTCCAGGTGGTGGACACCCTCACCGGCGTGCTCAATGTCCAAAAGTTCAGCGTGGGGAGCGCCTCCTCGAACCCAGAGATCTGCGCATACGACGAGCTCTCGGGCTCTCGGCTGTACATGAGAATGCTGGTGCAAGTGCTGGTGGTTCCAGCCTTCTTGATTCTCATCATCATCTTGGCCGGGGTGCAGAGAGCCGTTGAAAATGTGAAGAACCGAAGGAACATGCATTTCATACAGGGGGAGAAGAGCACGCAGCGCGTTCCTGTGAAAACTCATCCGAACTTCACCATGGTCACCATTGTGCTGCTCTTCTACATGTGGCCAGAGGTCGGCCTGCACTCCCCCCTCATCACCCGTGATGGACTTCCGCGAGCGGCGTCTGCAGGAGTAGCAACAGCGCTTTGTTCGGAGCCGGGCAAGCGGGCGGGCTTGGCTTCGCAGCAGCTCTGCCGGAGTGTGGCGCCTGCAGGGCTTTGGGGAGGGGTGTGAAGGGGTTTGGGGAGGGGTGCAAATTTTATTGATTCAGGTGCTCGAGAACGTTTTACAGATCTTCTCATGTCAAACGGTGGACACCGGGCGTATGGAGGACCCGATACCGAATGAGTATTCCGAATACAGTGAAGCTATCGGGCAGTACCTGCGCTCCGACATGTCCGTGAAGTGCTGGGAAGGCGCACATCTGAACTGGGCCATTTACTTCGGTCTTCCGATTGTCGTCTTATGGGGTTGGGGTATCCCGATCGCATGGAAGAGGATGCTGAAGAGGCACAAGAAGGACCTGTACACCGACCTCGACCTTGTGGAGCGCTACGGGTTTCTGTATTTGAACTACGACCCGAAGTTCTACTACTTTGAATCTCTCGTGATGCTGCGCAAGTCGATGATCCTGCTGTGCCTGGTGTTCGGCCGCTCCATCCATCCTCGCGCTCCGCTTCACCTCGTGCTCGGAGTGGAGGTGGTGGCCATGGCATACAAGCAGCGTACCCTGCCGTTTGAGAATGACAGTGTAGACGACTTAGACTTCCAGGTAGGGTCTCCACAGTCAAGCGCATGCTTCTCTCCTTTCGTGTCAGATATGCATTCGGGGAGCCTGGGGCTACTTGTCCGGGGAAGCGTGGGGTCGTGCCGGTTTCCCTGGAGCAGAGCAGGTGTCACCATTGAGTTGAGGGCTGGGGAATGCTTGAATCAGGCGATGGTCATATCGGTGATGTCCTGGTACCTGTGCGTCTTCTTTGAGTACGGCTCGCTGTCCAGCATCGGTTTCGTGGTCATCGCGGGGGTGATCAGCATTGTGAACTTGGCGCTTTTTTTCCGCTTCATTTTCAAAATCGGTTGGCAGTTCGTTACCGAGAAGGCTCAGAGAATCCAACATGACGAGCAAGAGGAGTTGAACAAGAGCCAACTCATCGATCGCATGCTGGAGGACCTCCCAAAGAACAAGCTCATCAGGTCGGTTTCTGGCAAAGCTGTGAAGATGGTGCTCGCCAAGGAAGCAAGCATACGCCAAGAGCAGAAGTCAGAAAACGAGAGTCTGGATTCCCCGAGAGAGAATTCACGTCCAGAGCGTGGGTTGTCGGCGCCTGGCTGCCCTGCGTGCGCAAGGTGAGAAGGATCGACGATGCTTTCATCCTGTAGGTATCTGGCAGAAGGGTGGAATGCTGTCCGCAGTTCAGAAGCATCCTCGGCTGCCAGCGAGACCTCGCAGTTTCTCAATGGGCTCCGAAACTTAAGCATCACTCGCCACCACCGATACCTCATGCGTATCGCCAGCCTGGCACTCAGACCTCGGGCATCACTCGCCGGCACCGATACCTCATGCGTATCGCCAGCCTGGCACTCAGACCTCGAGCCTCACTCGCCGGCACCGATACCTCATGCGTATCGCCAGCCTGGCACTCAGACCTCGAGCCTCACTCGCCGGCACCGATACCTCATGCGTATCGCCAGCCTGGCACTCAGACCTCGGGCATCACTCGCGGCACCGATACCTCATCGTATCGCCAGCCTGGCACTCAGACCTCGAGCCTCACTCGCCCGGCACCGATACCTCATGCGTATCGCCAGCCTGGCACTCAGACCTCGGGCATCCTCGCACTCGCCACCACCGATACCTCATGCGTATCGCCAGCCTGGCACTCAGACCTCGGGCATCACTCGCCGGCACCGATACCTCATGCGTATCGCCAGCCTGGCACTCAGACCTCGAGCCTCACTCGCCGGCACCGATACCTCATGCGTATCGCCAGCCTGGCACTCAGACCTCGATCATCACTCGCCGCACCGATACCTCATGCGTATCGCCAGCCTGGCACTCAGACCTCGGGCATCACTCGCCGGCACCGATACCTCATGCGTATCGCCAGCCTGGCACTCAGACCTCGAGCCTCACTCGCCGGCACCGATACCTCATGCGTATCGCCAGCCTGGCACTCAGACCTCGATCATCACTAGCCGGCACCACATCCGCAATCGTCGCCCGGTGGCATCAAGCACCCTTGCAGATATACTTTATCGACCATTTTGATCGGTGTAGCTGAAGCAAACATTTCATTGCCACGGCTCATGTCGCTATGACAGAACCGGGCAATATTGAGCATGGCCTCCGCAGAGTCAGCACAATCGGATGATCGACATCGTGCTGACTCTGCGAGGAGCCGGGGACCATGTGTATGCACGAATATGATTGTTAGATTATGCTGACTCTGCGGAAACCATGTTCAATGTTTTCCTGTTCCGTCATACTCACATGACCAAGGCATTACAGAGGGTGGGTTGACTGGCGTGAATCTCTTATCCTCTTGCTGCATTGAGGGACTCACCGTGACCTGTCCCATTTCCCAATTGTACCCCAGGCGCGCCCAGGGTAATTTATCTTCCAGGCACTTCCAGGGTAATTTATCTCCCAGGCACTCCCTGGGTAGTTTACCTCCCAGGGCAGTGGATGGAAAAGAGAGAACGACTGGACAGCAGCAAAGACTCGGTGAGGTCAGACCAATTGATCCGGGTTCCGGTAAAAAGCTGACCTCCGCAAGTGTTCAGATATGGTTAAGCAGCGACACTGAGGATGATGATCTTGATGGCGATTTTGATGGCGATCTTCGTGGCGACACTGACAACAACGGCGATGATAAAGATAATGAACAAGAGGACGAGATGGCACCCCCGGAAGGATCATATTCGATCTTCTCACATATTTGTATGTGAAGATGCGGTGAAATTATCACCTTGCCGAATTATGCTTCGAGTAACATCTGGGTTCTCTACACCACACGGCGTGTAGATTGTGTACTGGGCACTCCCAGTAACTTGACATTACTATGTGTTTGGGTTTATTGTAGTATGCGCGTAGGCATTTTACTGGGATGCATTACATCAGAGCAATAGCAAGGAAAAGAAAAGGGGGGAAATGTGATTCACGATAGTAAGCCTGGAAAGGCAATAGTTATTTGGCATCCCTGAGGCCTTGGTTATTGTTTAGGTCTTTTGGGTGTTATACGGGCAGTGACTGGGGTGTCAACTTTTGAGAAGTGTGGGAATGTCCCATTTGTAGAGCAACAAATATTGCAAATTATATTTCGAGGATGCCGGGGTACCAGTTTATTTTTGACGCGAGGTGGATTTCTTATCGTGTTCCGCGAAAGGGTTATTGCCTGACATTGCCAAACACAAGCTTTCCCAAAAGACGGAAAATTGCCAAGTCACACTGTGTGCTCCACAACTAATAGCTTCAATATCTCTATGACGGTCCAGTTTTCCCAGAAAATCGATACCCTTTTTTACTCGGTCGCGTAGACCTCTCGCGGGTGCGAACCACGGGCTGTCATCCCACTATTCTCCCACCCCTCCAGGGACTTACAGGCATGTATTGTGGAGTATCCGATGTTGGAATTGTCAAAGTGACAGTCCAAACTTGATGCATGAGACAGATCTCTTGATGCACCAGTTGATGCATCAAATTGTCACTTGTTACCTTCCTATAGTTGTAGTCCGTACTCCGTATGACAATCCTAGCTAGTGAACTCCGGAACAGTAAAACCGGGTTCGAGGTTTATCAATTCTATACAAGTAAGTGAAAGCTATTCTGACTGCCTGACCGTTTCCGATATATATACAATTCAATATCTCTAAAAAGGTATGGTGCGCCAAGCACCTTCCACGACTTACTTTAGTATGATTGGCTAAACGCCTCCGCTTGGGGGTGTCTGGGCCGATGATGGGCTAACGGAGATGTAAGCGGAAAGGAGGAGTTCCGGTGTCGGTGCTTTTTGGTCGACTGCTGCAGCGGGCGTACGGGATTTTATTTGTTTGATTGTCCGTACTGGAATATCCCGGTTCACGGATATCAGACAGTCCTGGAACCAATATAGATAAACTCTCATAAGAAATAAACCCAGAATAAGCTAGATATACCCGGAACGGTCACGGAGTCGGAACGGTCTCGAGTCTAGCTACCTGTGACACTCGGTGTGTCACAGCACGAACTTACGGGTCAGTCATCAGTCCAGTGTTGGCTACCTAGATATCTGTCATAAGGGCCTGCACCGGGACTCCCGGTCAGGGCTGCCTATACAGATTTCAGCACACCACCCCAGCACTGTGGGTGGTGACTGACAGGTAAGTCCGAGAAGTTAAAATAAGTTAGGGCAGAAGCTAGGGTGACAGACCTAACTGCTAATAAAACTGTGCAATTCTGGAACACACATTTGAAACCTCTAGCTAGCACAAGTGCAGAAACCCACGGGCAAGGAGCTCCCGCTAAACAACTGAAAGGCACTGTGTCAGCAAACCAGATTTAAAGATTGTAGTTGTAAAGTAGAAAGCATAAAACCAAATTGAAGACCATGTTGAGGTCAAAGTAGATTTCAGCACACCACCAGAGTGGTGTACTGCCAGAGCCAGAATAAGCTACTCGGGGTCAAAGTCCAGAGGGGCACCGTCACCACAATGGTCACGGTAGTAGCCTGCAGCACTGCACTCCGGTGGGTCAGGCGGCCGGTGAACCACCGTCGCAGCACCCAGGGAGTGCATTACCGCATCCACAGTGACGGGGTCCAGCGCTCGGAGATACCAGGGTAGATGCACAAATCCCCCCTGCACAGCACAGGCTGCAGTGCAGCCTGACCCGATACCTGCACAGGGTCGATGTCATTGGCCGCCGTGTAGGGGGGTTTATATTTGAATGGAATGAAAAAGCAACTATTGCAGCGGCATATCCACCGGCGATTTGCTCGCGTGATAAGCGCTTTCCAGAAACGTGTGAAAAAATAGCACACAGAATAAACGAAAACATCATCTACCCCTTCTTTCTGTAGCATAGCCGTAAAGACCGGGGAACATTCCCACCTGGGGCATACCCCAGTCACGCTGCCACAAATCCGTCATCAGCAAACAAACGGAGGTGCGATGCTGCAAAATGCTATTCAAACTAACAAATATGTTCAAGCGATCACCGCAGATGAAACGATGAAAAAACAAAAAAAAGAGGTCAGAGCACACAAATTCTCCACAGTCCGCTGCTGCCTACACATCGCTGAGGTCAGGTCACAACAGGTGGCCATCCCACGAAACCGTGCTGATCTGGTTCAACGAATTCCTTCAACAAAGAACTGGACCAGAATAACAGCAGTCCGTATATCCTCCGTATGTAATAGGATACTTCCTCAAAATAAAAAAAGATTCCTCAGCAAACAAAACTCAAAACAAATAAAACTCAAACAAACAAAACAAATAGACCGCTCAGCCGCCACTCGTTGTTGCCCTGCGAAATTCTGAAACAATGAACTGTTCGTGGACACGCGGTTTTCTGTTTGGGTTGGGCTGTCGATTTCAAATTGAAATAACACTCGACTGGCACGCGACGCGACGACGCGAGGCGAGGCGAGGCGAGGCGAGCTGACGTGACATGTCATCAATCAGCACGTTGCACGACATTCGCCATTTCAACAGCGCATGTCGGTGACACAGACCTGGAGTCTCTCCCAAAGTTATTAGCTTATAACTAATTATTAAATGCTTATTAAAACCTCCACGCGGAGTCCGCACCACGTGCACACAAATTAGAATTTTAAACTCCCGTTTTCGCAAACCTTTAAGTTTTCCCAACCTATATGCATTATCCTCATAATATTCAAAATACGAGGAACTTTTTTGAATTATTTCGATGTGCCCCTTTAGCCTTTGTAGAGGCCACCACTAGGAATACAATACTCGGCAAAGTTTAATCGTGACCCTCACCCCCAAATATGTTCTCAAAAATCTTCAAGGCAGATTCGAAAACTGGAAACCAATCATTACTCAGGCCTATCCTTGACTAAAATTCAGGGTATAATTGGCACATTCACATAATTGCTCTTGTAGGCGCTGTTTCACTAATGAGGTGCAAAATCGCATATAGTTGTCGTGTAAATGCCGTGTGTCAATAAGGAAATGTCAAAAATGATATATAGCGTCATATGTACGAAGTATTTGTATGAAGCGGATTATCGCTAAGTGCCGATGCATTCCAAATAATTTTGAATAATTACCAAAACCTACAAACAACTACAAATAATTACGTGCAATTATGCACATGAATTACTGGAGGATAGGCCTTTCTTTCTTTGTTTCTCGAACTCTAGCACCAAAAAAAAAATGACCTACAAATTTCCATGCAACGCTTTCTGTGGATGGTACCCACCATACCATGAAACACCAGCATTCAAATCCATCAAGATACAGAACCATGCTCCTCCTCCGGGAGAAGTAGTACACATATGGGGTGATGTAACGAGAAATGAAAATACACAGCTAGGAAAACTCTAGGCTTTACTTCTCCTGCACAGTGGCAAGGTAGGCACCGGCACCCATAGCGGCACCGATGCAAGGTCCGAGCCAGTAAATCCAGATGTCACCCATAGCTCCCTCGTCGCCGGACATCAAAGGAAGACCAGTGCCCACGGCCGGGTTAAACGCACCACCGGAAACATATCCGGTGGCACAGGCACCAACCGTCACCAAGAAACCGATCGCAAGTCCATAAAAGGAGTTGCCCTGCAGCCGAGGTCAGCAACACATCTTAATGCTTTCAATATCACCCAGTTAACTGTGACACTTACCTGAGATAACATATAACATATTCAAAGGCCTAGCAGTTCGAATCCAGCAGAAGCCTGCAGTCGCGCAGAGGGGAGATCGTGTTGCAAGTGCTTAAACTGGGCATACAACCTTGGTCACTACGGGAGTGAAACTAGCTGCGGGGGGAGGTGCTGGACGCGTATGTGAGATAGGCCGTGAAGCGGAAACTTACGTCGTTGGCCTTGGTGCAGGCGACGTTCAGCACGACCATCACGAGGTAGAAGGTGACGATGAGCTCCACGAAGAAGGCACTGCCATCGGAAGCCTTGCCGGACACCTCAGGCTTACCCATGGAGTAGCCGAGGTCGTCGCAGATGCCGTACGCAATTCCGCCGGCGAAACAGGATGCGGCGAGTTGGGCAATCACGTACCCAACAGCGCATACGGCTTTACCTTGACCGTACATACCATCCTTCTGCTTATCGGCAAGGAAGACGGCGAGGGTTACGGCGGGGTTGTGGTGGGCGCCGCTGATGTGTCCGCCCATAAAGATGCTACACTGCAGACAACAGACGAGCATTCCGTTGTAAGGCTAAGTAGAAAACGAAAAATTGCAGTTGTCTGCTCCACGTCTTGCGACCGCAAGTAACACAAATAGTGAAGCACAGTCTTTATTCTTTGCTCCATACACTTTGCCAGCTGGAGGGGAGAGGCGGCTACTTGCCAACATAGACTATATAAGTAAATAGAAAGCAACAAATACTAAAAGGGTGTCCCACGCAGACTCCACGGGCAACAGACCCACCAACGCAACGCGGTGGCAAAAGACATGCCGAGACCCAAACTCAACAGGGAACTGCAGGCATCGGGAAGTTGGGCAGGTGGATATATAATGGCGCTCCGTCATTTTTCACAGTGGTTCAAAGCAGTCTAGCTGCGAAAGGTTGTGCAAGTGAGGGAACTGTTCCCTCTGAAGGGATGTTCCCTCTGAGGCCGTGGTTTGAGTTGTTACATGCACGGGGCTCCTAGCAGGAAGACATCAGCGGCAGCAAGCTCCTTGCAGCAAGATATACAGTGAAAGGCTGAAAGTGCGCTCGGACTATGCGCGCACCATCAGAGAGGAACCGATGGCGATCGGGGCTAGAGAAGAGACGCTCGCCCCCGTGTCGTCAACTCCGGCAGTCATTGCCACGGTAAAACAAAGCAGGAAGGTTCCGAGAAACTCGCTCAGGAAGGGTGCATAATCAGGGTAAACCTTCCTTACCACGGGCTGATCAGACATCAGCCCGAAAGACTCATCAGGTACCGGCTTTTCAGACATGACAACTTCTATACGCAATTCGACAGAACTAAGTGCACTAACGGACCAAGTTGACTCGTTTTAGTTGCTAGTTACAGGCGGTTACAGGCAGTTACAGGCGGTTGCAGGCAGTTACAAGTTACAGGTTGAACCAAACCGACTTACAAGCGACACCTTTACAGCCTGGGTAAGTTGTGCGGGGAGAGTTTCACTCTTCCTTACGTTAGCCAATGGGATACCCGAAGATACACTTTCGAAAGTGAATCTTCGGTTCGGGCATCCCATTAGAGAGCTTCTCGCATCGAAAAGTCCGTCCGTGTCACAGTCTACTTGGACTGTCGCGACCGAAGATGTCGCGTGTCGTGTCACAAAACGTTTGAAAACGCATAAGCAGCTCTAGCCGCTCGGTCCGAGACATTAAGCTTAAAAATAAGATTTCAACGAAACATAAAAAGCCATTCACCTTTTTATTGAGCCCCCCCCGTTACATCTGGAGCGTGACACGATTCATCACTTTTAGTTGAGCCCCATCATGGACTTTTAATTGAGCCCCCCACACGCATAACCGCCCGATCAAGTCGAGCTCGTCCTCGATATCTCATCGTAGTGAACTTTATATATCAGATTCTAAAGAATTAGAATACAGCGTGTGAAGTATTTCCGAACACCAATTATTTACAAAATAGGTTACAAGCCGATTTTCGCGCATTTTGAAGCTTGAGTGAGACGATGACTCCGATTAGTAGCGCGCTCGCGGCGCGTCATAGAAATAGTAAAAAAAAAAAACTATCCCTCTATAGGGGGATGCGATTTAGGAGATAAGTCCACCCTGGACTTATACCTGTGTGTAGCAGTGTGCTGGTGACACATCAGCCAGACCAACCAGAAGAGTACAGTAATAAGTCTTTTATTACTGTACTCGTGGCAAACCACCATTGGCTGGTCGATGCCGTGCGAGAGGCAATTAAGGGTAGCGTTACAAGCATAACCTTAGAAGGCACCGGAAAAATTATGGCGTGAAAGTACTTGAGTAGCGATTATTGGTTGTTTTTACGTAATTTGCTTAACTTGAGTACAATTTGCTTTGGTCTTAAAACATAAACAGCAGAGGTTCTCTAACGTGAGATGTAGTTGAACAACTGCGCTGTACGGCCGAGCCCACACCCTGCCCTGTACGGTCGAGCATACACCTTGAGTTTGGCTGTGCGGCCGAGCCTACACCCTGTTTACTTGAACACTCGTGGACGCCCTGTTTTCACTCGCGATGGGCTCCCCCGAGAAGAAATCCGGAGGCCGCTTGAAATATGTGTTCATCGTGCTGGTGGCCGTGGGGATGAAGATTCTGAACTCTGCAGTGCTGGTGGAGCCTCTGAAGAGCGTGGCGGTGGGAAATATCGTGGAGCCTCCGGAGCTACAGAACGTGACGAGCGGTTTGACGATGGTTATGAAGGCCTTGGGCGCGAAGGCGGAGTTTCTCGCGTGGGCGAAGATCCGCGTGAAGTACAAGAAGGAGGGGTCCGGATTTATGTCCCGCGTGTTCGGCGAGGCGCTGCGTGCGAACTGGTATATGCTGACGCAGATGAAGACGCTGCCCAGGGTCGCGGAGGGGGATGTGGAGGTGATGCAAGAAAGTGGGAAGGAAGTGGTCCACCACTTCATCACGGAGAGGAGCACAGGGGTTTCTCACTCGTGGCACTATTACGAGGCTGGACCTAAGGTGCTTTGAGACTTTATGTCGTGTGGTGACGACGTCTGTCGCTCCGTGCACCCTCCTTTGAGCGTCCCGGAAAACTCCCTGTTCAGAACTTCTTGACGCATATGGGAGCCACATCTCCCAACCTCACGATTAGAACTTCGCACGTTGCAGGACGGTGAAGTGGTGGTGTTCCTACACGGCATGCTTCAGACGACCTACTGCTTCTACCACCAGTTCGATAATTTGCTGAAAGGCGGAAAAAAATACCGCCTGATCAACTTTGACATTAAAGGCTTTGGCCACTCCTCGACCTATGCTGGTGCTTCCTTGTCGTGATTTTGATCCCTATTTCACGGTCAATCCTCAAAAGTTTGTTTTATTACATTTGTTACATGCCTTAACTTTCTTATCTATGAGTTTTAAACTTAGATGGATGCGGAAAATCGTCTCGGACTGGGACTCATTAGTGTTAAACACAAACCCGTAACCTGTTGGGTGCATATCAAAATATAAGCCGAGAATCTATCGGAAGCGAAACTGATTACGGTGTGCCACTTTCATCATTTGACCATGTATATTACACTTCGAGCAGGTAACTACATGTGGAGCTCCACCGCGGATCAGTTTATGAACATCATTGACCAACTCGGAATTGAAAAGTTAAACCTGGTGTGCCACGATCGTGGCTGCTTGATGGGCGACTATATGGTCAGAAGGCATAACGAGCGCTTTTTGCGTTATATTCGTGCACAACAATTCCTGGATTTCGTCGAACTGGATCGATCGCCTCAGGTGGGCGCTTTACTTCCGTAGAGTCCCAAGTGCTGCCCTGAATAACCAGTACAAGTGTAAGTTCTTCTTGCTGCTGTCATCTTGAGCCCAGTGTTGCTGCCAATTTTCACCCGAGTCGAAGAGTTTTCACATAAGTAAAAGCGGCCGAACACTGTAAGATAAGATGTCAAGATCCCACATCCAAGCTGGAATTGGTCACCATCAAGAGGGGAGATGCGCTTCCATCGAGCCAAACTTAGCCTCCACGCGAGGTTTCAAAGGGCGCAACGATTTTCGATCGGAGCAGAGTGCTTATGGTGATCTGATTGGCCAGAATGGTCACAGAGGACCTGACAAATATTCAGGGCTTCACAGAACACTATTATCACTTCTCGTGAAGCGAAACCTGCACCCCTATGTAGGCAACTTTGACAGCTTTGGGATGCAAAGCACACATTTATGATGGGCGCTAGTAAGCCTTTTTAGCGTGTAAGATGTCTCATACATGTTACTGGAAATTGAGCGGCTCGCATTTATCAAGTTGCCCGTCCCTTTTCTCAGCTTTCGAGGCTGACTCAGTGGTTTCACATGATTGTGCATATCCTCATTTTCTTTTTATTACTGGATCATTGTATCTTGACGATATCATGAACTAAGAATACTTCAGCGCACTGGTATATCAGAGTGAAAGCACCACTGATGCCCACTGGTTTATAATGGTTCAGTGTGGCGTTGAAAACCGCTACCACTTATCTCTCTTACAATAGGATGACAACTGCGTCGGCTGTGGGAGTGTGTGGAGTTGCAGGGCAAGAGTTTCTCGACCACTGAAGGTTGTTATACTATCGGGAGACCTACCAAAATTGCTTTCGCGTTCTCTTTTGCCACCTATAACCAACTGCCGTTGCCAGAATTGGTCCGCTCCATTCAGGTATATCCGAGCTAGTTATGCCACCTTGAGCTTGTTGCTGCGTTTGCTGAAGCACAACCAAAGTGGGTGCTGACTACGGTCACTGAAGACTTTATGCATGTAGTGATAACAGCTTCAGTTTTGTCCGTGCCTCGCGTCTACAGGCAGACCGCTGCCGTCATTATTTGGGGCATAATATTCTTTACGATCTAGCATCTCCAACCCTCCACGGATCCAGCAAACTGTCTGCAAAGTGTCGTTCATGAGTTTTGATTAGACCCCGTCAGTTTGTAAAAGAGGCCACTGTGAAATCTTACTATGGGCTTTTTATTTTAACACTTACGGATCTCAATCAGGAAAGCTGAAAAAGTTGAGCTAACATTCCAGCGTTTGGCCTAGGGAACGAAGCTCCATCGAGTCTTGCATAAATCTGTATGCAATAATTTCTGCGATCCACTTTAACCCATCAATGCCTTTGCTCCTGGCAGGAGCACATGCTGAACCCTTACGGAGGTTGCAGATACTTTGCTTCGTCCCCTTTCGAAAAGGTTGGATTGCACCCTCTCACACCTAGTTCTATGCCTTGCTCCACTTTTGGCAACTTAAAGTGAGGAGCTGGGCGCCGCCTTCGAACTTTTCGCCAAAGCTTGCATATTAGGTTCAAGGTTATTATCGTTTTTGTTGGCGCATGTGCCACCTTTTCCTGATTCCAATTTCTTGTTAATATTTTTTTCGTGATTGCTGTTGCGGTTTGTGACCATATTATGTTGGTGTCGCGTTCGGTTTACATATTTGGTAAGGTGCTGATGTGCTGTCACACATGTTGACACATTTTGTTTACATATTTGGTTCTGCACTCTCTTTGACCATTGTAGAGAGACATGGGAAGTTATATAGCAACCACAAATACTTCATGCACATCAGACCTTCTCACTCCATCTGTCGATTGTTCGAGGCGCAGGATGTCTCAGACCGTGAAGGTCCCAATGGGCTTTTGGCTAACATTAATGTGCCAGTGCTCGGGTTATGGGGAGACCGCGATCTAGGCCAACCTCGCTACTACTATGACACCACTGCCTGGGAGAAGTTTCCGAACTTCCGCCTCGCATTTATTCCAGATACCTCGCACTTCACCTCCATCGAGAATCCGAAAGTTTTCAGGTCAGATCCCTCACACAATCACTGTAATATCCCCAACCAGCACCTCTCCTCCGTCAACACCTCCCTCTTAAAAAAGAAACAACACTAAGCACTACTTGTTTGATATGGGTCTTACACTATGGCTGCGGCGTAGATTACAAGCTTGAAACAACCGCTCTCCTTTTACACTGTTTTTATGGATATTTCTTGTTTTCACTTACACCCTCTGCAAGTGCAAATTATTTGTTTGCCATTTCGCAGTTTAGTGGGCTATCTAGTCTATGTTGACAAGATAGACGGTGATATAGCATTGTGTGGGCAATCAATATCACAGTAATTGCCATGAAAGATACTAAATCACCAGTTTGAGTAAGTTGGCATCCCTATACACATTTTTTACGTGCTATACACATTTTTTACGTGCTATACCCATTTTTTACGTGTATTGTGTTAGCCTTCAGCCTGGGCATCGAGAAGAAGTAGATGCTTTGGATGCAACTTTATTTGTATTAATGTAGCTCGGAACCTAATGGCTGTGTTGGGGGCAGTGACTTGGTTGAGTCCTTCTTAAACGTCCCGATCGATGAGTTGTGGAAGCAGAAGCCTACCAACTGGAAGGAGGCATATTTTCCTGGAGGCTCCTTCGATCCAAATGTTGAGCCAAATAATCCAGAAATCCCGATGGGAGTTATGAACATCTTCCCCACGTTTCAGGGAAATTACACAGGTGTGGCATAGATGCAAGCCGTTCTCCCGCCTCACTTTGACTCTGAATGTGCACGGAGGCAAAGACAGGTCACAAAATGTATTTCCCCAAACACTATGCGTGTTGTGGAGGGCATGGCAAGTTGGCGCCACCACCCAAAATACTTGTTGACGTTAATTGAGCCACCTGCGTCCTTTGCTTTTCAGTGCGCACCATCTCAAGACAACAGGGAACACTGCATGCCATGCCTTACCTTGCTCTCCCATACATGAAGTGCCCCTGTGAATGTACATATAGGGCACTGCGCATACATATGAAATATGTGCGATGTGCTTGCCAGTTAGTTGATGTGTGAGGTCGGATGCTGTTCATTGTGATGTGTGTGAATGGATTTGTAGAACCATGCACTAATTGACATTGAGGTGTGTTTTTGCAGAGTGGAATAGCTAGAATGAACATGTAAGTTGGCTTCAACATTATGGCATACTCAAGTTTTCAAGCTGACCATGCATGATGATTTTGAGGAAGCAGTGTGCAAGTAAAGAAGAAGAAGAAAAAAACTCAATTATAAGTTGAGTGGGGCTTTATTTACAAGGGAGCCGAGCCCTTCCTGCCTATTACCACAGTTTTGCTATTTGATCTAACGAATATGCACTAGGATGCATATGACTCGAGCCCGTGCAGGTACTACACCCAATAGAGCACAGATCATCTGTCATGTAGGTCCACAGCAAGTACCTAGATGAATAACCAGGCCGCAAGGGATTCCTATCAACCGGTGCACGTCTCTAGGGGTGCTGGTCACTTTAAACAGTTTGAGATGTCCCGTAGATCAAGAGCTCAAAGGTGGTTTGCAATAAACAGATGTCGGATATTTCCAAAAAAGGACTTGTTAGGGTGAGCTGTAGTCCCGCGGCCCCACGTGATCCTCTGGATCATTTGACCGCACAGCGAATACACAGCACGGATCTCTCACGGAAAAAACCTGTTGCGGAAAAAGTGATAGTCTCGTGATGTGGCACACGGTGTTATCAGTCAGTGCTTGAAGAGCATATCTCGATTGAGACAAGCTAGTATATACATATCCATGATGCTCTCTCAGCCTGACCAAGCAGCAGCGTGTATTTATTATTACTATTTAAAATATCATTATTTGTTGTTGTTATTGCGTGTCGTAGTGTGTGGTGTGGATATTGAGGAGGACCAACCAAAACATCTGTTTGCATCCCCTTATAAGCTCAATCTATAGTCTTGCTCGTTCAGCCATCAATACATAGAAGTTCATACTGATCCAATACCTCGGTATATACACATGCTCAAATAGCAGCAATCATGAAACTTGAATTCTGTAGAAAAATAACTTGTTTTTCTTATGTTTTAAAGTGGCAGATGTATTAGCCTGAACGGATAGGCAGAATATCTTTCTCAAGGCAATTTTCTTAGAATGTGTTAAGTTAAGCTAAGTTGCCCGTTAAGTGGCAATACGGGTTTAGGGGTCGGAACCGATGATGGTCATACGCACTACTATAGGAAGTGACGGGTGACGGATTTGTGTGTCACAGTGCTACTTCCAGCACACCACCTAATGTGGTGACCGGCCGATCGGAACAGAACCAATGAACAAACACCTACTCGGCCTCGGTGGAAACGGAATGCTCGGGGGAAGGCATGTCCATAAGTGGCAGGGCGGTTCCCAAAGCACAGACAACACAATAGCCGTGGCCACTGCTTTCTACTGCAGAGTTCTGACACATTGCCAAAACCCTAAGCTCATTCTACACATTTGGGGAGTTTGGGAGTTTGGGGAGTTCGGGAGTTTTACAATGGTAGGCCCTAAAAAATAGAAAATTTCACCGAATCTAGGGTTTAAGATTTTCCCGAGTTCAATGTACTTTTATTTAATTTTCCGGCAGTTTTAGGGTTTAAGAAATATTCCTAAATTTTACCAAAAAAATCATCTTTTTCAGCCTGAATTAAGGAAGATTTTTTGGGGGGTTGTACTAGGAAAACGTAAATTTTAAATCAAACTTGTACAATATTTGCCGCATATTTAAGCTTCAAACAATTTTCCGAAAATCGATAGCAAAATGATACTTTTTACGCCTGATTTCATGAAATGTATTTTTGGGGGTTCATCGATGAACCCCTTCTATTTTTTATACTTTTTTATGAATTTCAGACCTTTTTTTGGGTTTCGATAAATTTCAGAATTTTGGTTAGAAAAACCTTAATTTTTTAACACTTTCAGGAATTTCTTTGGTTGGCTTTGTCCCTATTTTTTAGGGTTTCCCCCGTATTTTTTTCATATTCAAGGCAAAAATATTCTTGGGTTCGAGAACCACAACGAATTATCACATTGCTTTTTCAAATCAACATTCAAAGCAAAGTTACCGGCGCGCATGTTTCGCCTCCAGAGTTTAACACGACTTCACCATTTCTTGTGCCCTTCGCCCCATCGCCTACTCGTCTTCGTGCATTGACCAACTACGTACTCAATTGGTTTTTCACGTGCTTTCGCGGACCACTACTAACCACAAGTCCGGGTGGCCGGCCCCCCAGTTCGGTTCAAACCATACTTCTTTCGCCGCCAAGATCCCTAACTAACTTTCACATTATCCCTTGACACTCGGTCGCAAATTTCCCAACGTGTGGTACCTGTGGAACAACAATCCCGTTAGTCCAAAGCCCAACGAACCGTGCCAATGCAAACAACAATGTCGCTTTCGTACCTGAGTTACTGCTCTTGAAAGGTCAAGGCCCCAGCTCCAAGCCGTTGTTCCCTAGTTAGTGACAACCCATGTGCCACAACCAGGTCCGTAGGTGAAGGTGGTACATCACAGTAGTTGGGCAATACCGTAGCGCAGCACTGGTGGAGAAGACAGAATTGAAACTTTTGCTTCACCCACTGACCATTCACCTTGCGCCGACCCATGACCACCACCCTTGGGCCATCCTTTGAAAGGATGGGCTGGGATTGCTTGTGGGTCTTCGCCGTCACGCAACCCTTGCGGGACTCGGAGGCCGCGCAACTTGCTTTCCTACCGGTACCCGGCACCACCATTGTCTCAACCATCCATTGCCCGTAGGCCAGTTCCTCACTCCCGACACGATCGCCGGTGGTGAGGCGGGATCCCAGCGCCGTTAAGATGTCGTCGATCTCCTCCGTGGTGAACCCCGCTTGCACGTAAAATGCATGTCCCGGTTTGAACCCCGCGCGGAATAGGAGGGTGATGGAAAGGCACAAGCACAGCTTCACCGAAGTCGACCTTCCCACGCGAGTCATCGTTTGGCGCCATGAGTAGCAAGAGCAGCTGATGCGTTGTTGAGCCGCCCGAGCCAGATGACCAAATATCACCCGCGAGGGTTCACCTCGACCAGAGGACAAGGTGTAACTGCGGTCCAGGAAGCCGTCGTGTTTTCCACGTGCAGTTAAACGGACGGTCAGTTGGCCAACCTGTATCACTTTCATGCGCTTGTCCGACTGCAAGAACATGCGAGCCAAAATTTGCGCGTGGCCTTTCGTGGTGCTTGTCTGGTACCGCACCTCGTCCAAAGACCCGACGGACACGCGGTGAGTGTCGACGTAGCGATGTTCGGAATGAAAGTACACCGCGGTCTCCAAATATTGCACCACTAGAGCCTCGTCCACCTCCTGCGAAGACTGCCAAACATAGCGGGCGGCCGGGTCCTCGGTGTTTGGGTCCAACTGCCATTCGAACTCGAAAGGGTTCTCGAGGCATGCACGCACCAACTTGATTGCCGGAGTCGGCGTTCCAGGCTCGTCGATCGTCACCCTAGTCTTAGTCCTCTTCCCCATCGACCGGACTTGGTTTGGTCGGTGACTGCGTGTCTCCGTCGTCACTGGACCAGGAGTGACATACATTTCACGCACCTCCTCGAGCTGCACGTCGTACGCGGTGTGACGTGCGCGTTGCATGGCGGTGTACACCCTTTGCCGCTCAAGGTACAAGGTGTTCGTGCGGGAGTCCCGCTGACTGTGGCCACCTTCTCCTACGTGCTGCAACCAGGCGGATTGGGTGATGTACGTCACGTTCTCAAGGTGTAAGAACTCGGAGGCCGGCAGATTCACGCCGATCAGTTTGCAGTCCTTAGAGAATAGTTGCTCCGCGGGGTTAGCCCCTTTGCATTGTGTGAAAAACTGCAGGGTGCGTTCGCCTTCACCTTCGTAAAATAAAACTAGCGAAGACAAAGAGGACTGAACGCTCTTGCTCTCTTGCTCCTCGATGAAGTCGAAGAGGCGCGCACGTGCGTCCATCACACGTCTGGGGGCTTGCGCTTCGTACCAACGTGTGAACAGCGTCCGGAACTGGGCCTCCTCGAAACTCTTGTCCAAACACCGAGCGTGTATCCCCATGTTCGCAACGAGGTGCAAGCCACAACCTTTCTCCAACGAGTTGCCCGCCTCGTCCCGCGTCATGTGCTTCTTACGGTCCTCCATGCGCATGAACTTGTTGTAGTTCAAGCGGATGCCGATCCAGCCTCCGCCACCCGCGTCACGGACGAAACCGACGGGACGAAAGCAGATCTCACATTTTGGGTTGGTCTTTAGCCAGACCTCCTTGTCTCGATATTTCGCGAAGGAAGCGCCTTTTTTGTGTCGCGAGGTGTATTTTTTTTGTCGTGTCGCAAACAGATCCGATTATACTCAACATTATACACCGACGGTTCGCAGCTTTCTCAAAAAAAAGCTGCAAGGTCCTGCGTTTCCCTTATAGGAGCGAAACAGGTTTTCCTGGAAAAAGTGACATCGACGCACACGATACTACCAGAACTGTCCACCTTGGGGCCCTTTTTTACGGAAACAGTGTGATTTCCCTGTCAGATCGGGAGTAACCGCCCATATATAATTATATTGCAGTCCACACCGGTCACCTTAAGATGGCAAGCAGGAGAGTTATACAAATCGGTGGAGCATTGCCGCCAATCAGAGACGCATAGAATATTCCTGGGCGTAGTATCGAATTATGGATATTCATGCAGAAGTGATCAGCGAGACAGATTTCAGATGGCGTATAAAAGATATTTCCGACCGATCGCCAATCAGAGAAGCCATGAGATTAGATAAACTCCATGAATATGGGTCACACGCGAAATACCATAAGCTGACTGTGCACGTACAAGGAGCACGTTTTTTTTGTATAATTATAGAAGGCGCACGTGCTACAGATTTCAGGGTGGCTTACATGAGATGTTTTGGACTGATCGCCCATAACCGCCAATAAGAAGTGCGAGCGCCTGAGATAGGCACCATGAATATGGGACGACAAGGGAAAGGGATCACACGACAAAAACGAGATGGTTTTGCAGACGATGGATAAGCCAATCAGCGACGCGATCAGTTTCGATTTATATATTGGTAAATTAAAAAACTGCACCACAAAAAGCCCTTAAGTGTGGCTTCCTCGCCACAAATGCGATGCGACTGGTTCCAGACTTTCGCAACATGCTGACATGGCATGGGTTTGCGACACGACAAAAAAAATTCACCTGGCAGACATGCTGACATGGCATGGGTTTGCGACGAAGATTACAGTGTCACAGTTGAATGCCACACCCGAAACACTGTCATCAACTTTCATTCTGAATTTTCATCCGCTATCTTCATCCAGACATGAGACCCACGCGGGCCGCGGCTGGCTGATTTCATATATCAAATATTCACTCACACGTTAATTCTATAAGCTTTCATTTTGCGGCGCACCTGACACCGTTGCCTGCTGTGTCCCGCATTTTTGTTCTGCTGCATGTATCGCGCATACTAACTATTTCCCGGTTAAATCCCATCATCCTTGCTGAGTAGCGTTTCCTTGTTTTAGAAGTCACGTTCGTTGTTGCGCTATGTCCGATGCCGCCAGCAACATTCGGTTGCTGGCGCCCCTTGATTGTCTTCGTAGAGGGCATTCTTGTAGCGAGGCTGACTGACGGGCTGTACTGCTGCCCGACGGATTTGTTGTTGTTACAAGCCCTCACTGACTGATATTCTTCAGGAATTTGCTATTTGTTTTCAAGCGCCTGTTTTGTGTTCGTTCCGCGTGTTTCTCATATGGTGTTTTTTTTTCGAGGGCGATATCTGCACAGATTGTGCAGCGTGGGTTCGAGTCCCACCACCCTCACTGACTTTGCTCTCTGTAATTTTGCAGGATATCCGGTCACTTTTTCCTGTTTCGCCGCATTCCTGAATGCCTGTTTCGCATTCCTGAATGCCTGTTTCGCGTGTGTGCTGTTTCTCGTTGCGGCTGCGGTTGGTTTGTCGTTCATCTTATTTCTGACATGTTTGCTTTTACCGTGTGCAGGTATTTCAACTATTTCATGCTCGTTGGCGATACGCATGTTGCTGTGTGTAATTTGTGAAGAGTGTAGTTTGAGCTATTTTGCTTATTGTCTTCGAATGTTTGTATGCCTGCGTGTTTTCATGCTGTTTGCAACATCCTATCACTTCGTTCTGACGTTTTAGCGTTCGCTGTGTGCAGGTATTTCAGTTTTACTTTTATCGCTGGCGAAATGCATGTTGCGGTGCCCAGCAACCTGCTCATCTTTTAGATTTTAGAAGTCATTCGTCTACAGGATTTGTTTTGTTCATACCTGACTTCACATTCGAAATAGTATGCACTGCACATTTATTGTAAAGATGTATATGCATAGTTATGTAATGAATATAGAGTAGACAATCGAGCATGCTTTGCTAACGTGAGCACATTCTCCTACCAATTGTTAGTTAGCTTGCATATGTTTCTTCCGTAAACTGTAATATTATGTTTATAGTCCATAATCTTCTGTATAATTTCCGTAAATATTCTGTCCGTAAATATCAGTCGCTGCGACAATATTGAGCCCCGTACTCACTGTTTGTCGCACTGCGACAATAATGAGCCCCGTACTCACTTTTGTCGTCCCAGAATATAATTGATATGTCGCATGGTGCGACAAAAATAAAAGATCATGCGACACAAGTGAAGTGCTACCTTTCGCGAACTCGGGGTCCTCCATGGCCACCGTCCGGCAAGCGTAGTCGATGCCTTGCCACATCTTCTCCTCATCCACGCCGCATTCACCCGCCGGCAGGACGAAGGTTGCCAGTTTTATCAACCCAATTCCGGGCACGACCGTGGCAACCTTCTCGACAACGCGACCGGTAATGCAGCTGTGGCCACCATCAGAACATGCGCAGCAGCCGATGAACGGAGGCTTGCCGAGAATGCGGTCCATCAACAGCATGATCTTCGCGGGGGACCACGGCAAGTCCAGGGGGCACATGAACCAGTTCAGAGGGGCGGTCTCGAAAAGAAGAGCACGGTATCCCTTTGAGTCCAGGATCCGTTTCATTTCCTTGACCTCGTCATCCGCAGCACGCTCGGGGGCACGCTGAGTCGCACGGTGTTCTTTCATCACGTTGCGGACGGCGCGAGCATCTTCTGCTGCCGCTTTGGCCTCCTCCAGACCCTTGTACAGCAGCTCGTTCTGCATCTTAAGGGCCGCCAACTCCTGCGCCATAAGCTGGTGCGCGTGCTCAATTTCTTTAAGGTCGCGCTTCTCCTCCAATGTCTGTGGTGCTGGACGAGCCCGCGCATCCTGGAGGCTTTGCTCCGTCAACAGGTTCTTCAGGACCACCAGAGCGTCCGCTTGCTCTTTGGCCTGGTGTCGCGCACCACACAACTTCACATAAACAACGATCCTGCAGTCGAAATAAGGCAACAAACCATACAAGAACCCGTTCTGGAGCTTACCGCGTTATTAAACCTTTCTTTTCTCGTGCGTCTCTTTTTCGGGCGGGGAGCTTCTTCTTCTTCCTCGGACTGTTCATCTTCTTGGGCAGGTACTGCAAGTTCTTCAAGTTGTTCTCCCATATCGTCGCCTTCCCAACTCAAAACCTCGTCGTCCGGCTCGTCTTCTTCTTGCGTATGGGTTGCATCTGAAGCGGCTGCAGAACCGACCGCCGGACTTACCTTCTGCCTTCCGGCTACCTTGGCCGCGGGTTTCGCAGGAGTCTTCACCACAAATTTTGCGGGTACCTGCCGCTTCCTTTTGACCCGGTCTGGAGCCGCTTTTCCCGCCAAGTTCACAGGGATAGGGGCATCCCGCTTGCCCTTGCCCTTGGTCTTCGCGGCCACTCCTCCTTCGTCCTTCAGGATCCCCGTCTCGGTCCGTGCCACCGTTCCCACCAAACGGAACATGTTCCCCAAAGAGAAGTTCCAAGAAGCCAGAATCCAGTCCCTCCCTTCCCCAGGCTTCACCTTCTGCTTCACAGTGCTCTGCCCCCCGATTCTCTCAAACATGAAGTTCTTGACCTGCTCAAAAATATCGTACCGATCCTGCTCCTCCGCTACCTTCTCCGCCGTGCAGACGCTCATCGCCGGGGTTTCCCCATCTAGCCGTTCGGGTATGCGCACTTCCGCATATTTCGTCTTTGCCGAATTAAGCTGCTGGAACGGATAGTGTCTATTGGGCTCAAGGCCGGTTACGGTTACGGTGGGTTAACCATAGCGTAGTTTGTTAACACCATAATGCACATAGAATGGTCTCAAATATGGTCGATCATATGTGATTTCACAACTAGACATTCATGTTTAGCTGGACAAAGCCGAATGACATGTACTTGTGATCGGATATATCCGCGGTATCCATCCCAATATACCTCCGATGGCACGTTCGGTGCCGTAATCCCAAATGCACACAAACGTCGCCCGATTTCTACGTTTCATCCACGATGCCAATGTGCGCATGGGTGTATTTCGTGAAGTTTGATCTATTTTTACCACCTCGAGTCAATACTTCGCGAGAAACATGCATATATATCCCCGTATAGACAAAATATCGTCATTTTTGCCCTTAAGTATGGAAAAACATTGAAATTGCAAATGTTTTTTATATTTTTTTTCTTAAGTTACTTGTGTAGAGTGATATATTCGATGTATCGAATGGCGCAAAGTATAAGAAACATTTGTTATGGGTCATGGGGAGACAGACTTTCGCCCCCCCCATAAAATGGGGGTGACTGTCTCTTCTTGTGTCACCCCTCGCCGTGTAGTGTCACTTGCATCTTGCCTGCCGTCAGTTCCGACCGATAATAAAACACCTAAGTTATTTTATTATCTCATCTTAGTCTCCGTATGTCTCTGCGAGTGCCCGACAGTTCTTGGAGTACAACCTGCGTATATATATATGATATATATATTTCAGGTTCTCCATAAGGTTATGGTGCCCTTACACGCTTATTCTTACGTACCTCGTCGACTCGTTGACAAGATCGCTTCACGCCCTGTGATTCTACCCGACATCTATTCGACATCTTCCGACATCCCGACATCAGCGCCGGACCGCCTTACAAACAGCGCCGGCCGACACCACATTAAGCCGCCTCCCGACATCTATCCGACATCTTCCACCGTTTTTTTTGCCGCACACCCGGCGTGCTCCAATTTACCGCTGGACAAACGTTATTTTATCCCCGCAATGGCCTCTACCCGACGTGAAGGGCTTGGTTCAACTCTGCGTGCTGCCCGCACGCGGCAAACCGCCACCCCGTCACAATCGCCCTCGGGATCGCAGAGTACCCCTGTTTCATCCCGTGGGCGCCGTAGAATTGTAGGGACATCTTCATTACGTTCTATTCCGACATCTACGCCTTCAACACTCTGGCCAGCAGCACATCTGCTGCCGGAAAATTGGCTTACCGCACGACGTTTTTGACCTCACCGCCGTGTTCCTCGTCGAAATCTACCCCAATTTGACTTTTTCATCGTTCGATTTGGTTATTTTTGGCGAAAGTTACGTTTTCGTTTGGGAACCCTAAGTATTGGGCTCCAGATTTTCCAGCTTACAGCGGCCATGGCTTCGTATCGTCGGCGTTCGCGCATTTCTGCAGTTGCCTCCGCGCTGCAGGTGATTCGACTACGAGAACTTACCCCTGGCTACGATCTGGTGGTGTCTGGTGGTGCTTATGCACCAGACACCAAAATCGAGTCCATCAACCCCATCGTCGACATGAGCTTTGACCACTACGAGCTCACCCCGCGGCATCCTCCACTCTTCCCTCCGCCCTGCGTGCCCCTTGGCCACTGCCTGGTGGAGTTTGGTGGTGTTGCAGCCCTCATCCCGCCGCTTTTCCTCTCTGCTTTCGCACTTGTGTGCGGCAGAGTGGAGCCACACCGCATCTTCCACCTTCGCCCCCCCGGGGTGTCCACGTCCCCGCACTCGCTCTGTTGGTGCCACGCATCGTCGCACCGCATCGCGTGGGCGTTGGATGGCAACGTCTTGGCGGCGCTCGACTTCGTTCGCCATCGAGAGCTACGCCGCCGTCCACCCTCGATTGCTGGGGCTAGATTCGCCGGCTGGCCTGTGGGAGTAGTCATCCCCACAGCACATGCATGGGCGTAAGCCCCTAGAGCACGCATCTAGAGACCAACGCAGGCTGAGCCACACTAGTTGGGTTGAGAAAGATCCCTTTGGGTCTCACGAGATGTATGTTTCCTTAGGGTTTCGCCTTTGTGCTTGCCGTAGGATCTTAGGCCTGGCCTGGCAAGTTGGCATCGTGGCACCTCACGCCTTCAGGGTGAGGTGGTGTCATGGGGAGACAGACTTTCGCCCCCCCATAAAATGGGGTGACTATCTCTTCCTGTGTCACCCCTCGCCGTGTAGTGTCACTTGCATCTTGCCTGCCGCCAGTTCCGACCGATAATAAAACACCTAAGTTATTTTATTATCTCATCTTAGTCTCCGTATGTCTCTGCGAGTGCCCGACAGTTCTTGGAGTACAACCTGCGTATATATATATATATGATATATATATTTCAGGTTCTCCATAAATGGGCCATAGTTCATGAAAATATTGTGATAGGTACATTCCGAATGTGATGGGCATGTTCAAAATCTACCCAAAGATGCAATAATTGGGTAACCCACCGTAAGGATTTGAGGTGTTTTTTCGCTTGACCCCTTGGTATTAGCACGCATATTAGACGCATCTATACAGTATGTGAAGTACTTTTTCCAAGTCCACGCACTAATATAACCCCCAAGGTGTGTCGAAAAGCATGGGTTTGCCCAAGTTGGCACAATATGCTAGCTCTAACGATGCGGTTTTCGAATGTCTCTTACGGTGGGTAAACCCACCGTAAGGTGCGCCCAATAGACAATAGCCGTGGGTGTAGTCCTCGTCCCGCTTGATGGTACAATGCCGTTGTTGCAACGCAGGAATCTGGAAGAGATGAAATTTCTCCCCACTCGGACCGGACTCCTCCCCCATCGGCGTAAAGTGGCACTGGTTGCTGGGACTCACCGTCGGGCAAACAAAACGCGCCACCCTCACGTTCTCGAGAACAGGAGCATCCAAGTCAAACAATGGTATCACCCGCATGCCCTGAACTACAGGCATGCGGAAGCCCAGCTTGCCGATGGCGAAGTGAGCCTCAAACGCAACGTACACCTGTGACACGAAAAAATCACCACGTGTCACTCGCAGAAGAGTGGCAGAAACTAAAAATGATTCAAACATCAAGTAAGCGAAACTCCTGCATTACTTTCCTCACCTCCTGCTTCTCGTTCACAACACGCCGCACGGTCTCGTTCAACACCTTCTTGCCGTTCACCACATGCATCGTATCCTCCACGAACAAGACCTTGAAGTTTTGTCGGGATGCCCCCCCCTCTTTCCTGACCATACGCTCGGGAGCTAGGTAGGTCGGCGCCAGAACATCTGCAGCAGTCTGGCGAAAAACCACCGGTCTCGGCGGCCTTTCTTTGTCGAACGTGGGCTTCGTAATGACGAAGACGTCCTCGACGTCGCCGTGCACCGCAACCAGGTGTGAGCAGCATTGGGTAAAGTCCGTGAACAGCCCCGGATTTCCAGACCGTCGGGGGTTGAAGGCCACCACGCGATTTTCCAAGTCGTGGGACGTCCTTTCCGGATTGTGCCACATCTGCTTCAACCAGGCCAACCCCATAACGTGGGGTTGGTCGTACATGTCCGCCTCCTTGAAACATAATAAAATGAACTGTTGCTGTTTCAGCATGATCTCGCGCTGAATTGCGCTTGTGCGACGCTCTTCCCCATCCGGCCCCGTGAAGTCTTCAATTACTTCCTTATCTTGCTCTGGTTGCGGTCCCCATGCCACCTGCAGGATTTGCATCATATGTTCCACTAACTGCGGTTGATCTTCCCGCTTTTCCTGGACGGTGTATCCAGACGCATCAAAACAACCAAAAAGCTCGTCCCTAGTAATCGCCTGCTCCATTTGTACGTCCGTGGATATCTCCACGTACTCTCCCTTGACATCCAGCAGATGCCCCTGCGTCAGGCTCTGCCCTAATGCCATTAACTCCCACCCCCGCGAGACGCCGGTCGGAAGCTCAACATTAATTAGCCCAGGCACCATGTGTGCGTAGGCATTGTTCTCCACCTCGACTTGAAGAAGCTCTTGAAATTCCCCCTCGCTCATGTTGTTGAGGTCATCCATTAACGAAGCAACCTCTTCCTCTTTCTCTTGTTACTTTATATGCAACGCCGCCTCTGCGTCCAAATCTGCATCATGGTCCTTTGCCTGCTGGCCGCGGGTTTGATTTGGCGTTTGGGCCTGCAACCAGGCGGACTCCTCTTGCTGGTCCCGCTTCTTCAAGGCCATCTTCAGCCTATGCATAGAATCTGCCGTGAAAAAATGTGCTTCCTCAAGGTACTTTAACATGGCGCTGCCACATGGTGATCCGTCAGCCAAGAAGAAGCGGTCCGCCAAGTCGGACTCGCGATCCGTGTGGAGAACGTAAGGCGGTGCAAACTGTGCGATCTCGAGGTCAGGATTGATGCCCACTACAGCTAACAAGTCCTTTAAGTCTTTGGGGTAGTCCCTTGCGAACTCGGTCGAGAGGTTAACAAAGGTTTCCATATCCATATCGCTATCCATAAGTGTATTTTGAAAAATAGCTTCTGAACCGACACTGTCTAGGGCGTTGCATATAAAGGAACAAGAGAAAGAGGAAGAGGTTGCTTCGTTAATGGATGACCTCAACAACATGAGCGAGGGGGAATTTCAAGAGCTTCTGCAAGTCGAGGTGGAGAACAATGCCTACGCACACATGGTGCCTGGGCTAATTAATGTTGAGCTTCCGACCGGCGTCTCGCGGGGGTGGGAGTTAATGGCATTAGGGCAGAGCCTGACGCAGGGGCATCATGCGAGAGTTAGTCACGAGACGTCGAAGCTTAGTCGGGCATCCGACACCTCCGACACTTGCCCTAATTCCCTGGCAAAATAGGCTACATGACAACACGAACAACAGTGCATATGAGAAAGGTAAACCCCCACGCTATTTCACGCAAAAATGGAAAGTCGTAACGCAAAGCGCGTGTCCAGAAGCATTCAGTTGCAAAAGCAGCGCCAAAATATTGGCGGTTTTTGTGCTTCTGACTTTTCCTGCGGCTGCGCGCAAGCATGCCACAAACAGTTCACTTTCCAGAGTTACGAGAAGAACTACAAGCACAAGGAGATGCTCTCGCAGAAGGAATACGTTGCGGCGATGCCGTCCACGATCTCTGTTGCATTGGTGTTTGATGTGGAGAGTGGAAAACGCCTTGTGCCGACCCAGGGCACTCCTTTTAAATTCTGCGACAAGCCCGTGTGCTTAGTCACCTTACGCAACCTTTGGGCGATGCCCGAGTCTTCTTATTATCGATATCTGAAGCGGGTCTTGGAGGAGGGAAGTTCCCTCCCGAACACTCGTGTATTTCAGGAGCCATCAAAGCCAACACCGGATGACACTTGGCAGTACGAGGCATTTAAGGACTGGGCGGTGAGCAACTTGCTCAAAGGTCTGGCGCAAGAAATGCCTACCGATGGGTCGAAGCAGATCACCCCGATAGACTTTGCCCTGGAGTATAGTTTGTATAAGCAGAGAATGCCTCATCCTGACGCCTTGGTGAACGAGGCCAAGTTCAGGACATATTGCCGCGACCTTTTTGCCGAGCGTGGCATAACTGTGCGTAAGAAGGTAGAAGTATCCGGGTTATGCTCGACATGCGACGGGTTTGAGGCAAGAACCAAGGAACTGCGAAGAAGCGATCCTGACCCAGCTGCTTGGGAAGAGTTGAACACGTTGAAGGTGGCTCACGCAAAGACGCACAAAAACATGCGAGACTGCTACGATGAACGCCGGCGCGAAGGTGCTGATATCAATGGTACTATTATTGACTCAATAGCCTTGGATGGGGCTGCGAATAAGAATACGATCGTACCGCATGCACCTCACGCAGTTAAGCATTTGAATGAAAAGAAGCAACACTTCTTTGCCATGCATCTTCAACTGACTATCTTGCATGGCTATATATATGTTGCTATTTAGTCTGGCGTTTCCATGGAGTGGGGCGAAAGGCGCAAACATGATGTTACAGTAACCACGTTATGGAATCTGTTACATCTGGTCGCCACGGGGCACGCGGGCGAGCGCTATTTCAGAAAAGAGTTACATCTGCAAGTGGATGGCGGCTCGGAGAACTGGAACCGAAACGTGTTCGGGTTCTGCGCTCTTCTCGTGCATTACCGAATTTATCAACGGGTAGTGTTGCACCGCCTTATGGTTGACCATACGCACAACGATGTAGACGGCTGGTTCGGTTTTATGAAGATGTGCATATTTGGAAAGGACGCCACCAAGTCAGGGCGTTGGCTCATCACGCTGCGGGAATATATCAGCTGGATCATCTCGTGGCCGGTGAGAATATTCCTGAAGCAAGTGCACGTACAGGGCTCGCAGCTGGAATTCAAAAAATGGCTTGAACCACATGTCAACTGGAAGTTGACCGGGCACGGTGGCCTGAATCGTGACAAGCACTATTTTCATTGGGAGATGGACCAGCATGGTGTCGTTCGAATGAAGTACAAGGGGGGCGACCACACCCCCATGTTCCTTCCCAGAGGAGTTGACGAAGACTTGAGCAAGGGCCTGGAGGTGATGCGTAGCTATCCCGATTTCGACAGCTCCCCGGAGTTAGAGGAGGTAGTGCCGGTGAAAGCAGACGAGGAGAAGAAAACCAGGGAAGCGTTTGAGCGTTTGTTGGATCATGGAGACTATCGAGTGACGCGAGAGCAGAAAGATGAGCTACTTAGCTACTTCCCATTGCCTCAGACGAATTCTGACTATGCGAGCTGGAAGGGTCCTCAGCCCGACCCTCAGCCTTTGTTAGACTTGAGCTTGCTGCACAGCAACGCTTGGCACCAAGCACCTGCTAGGACGGTCCCTGTTGTGAAGGAAAAGGAGGATGAGGAGACCATTGCCGATGGTGTAAACGTACTGGAAAAGGATCTACCGATCAACGTGGAAGCCATAATTAAGCGATGCGTGGAACAAGCACGAATTGTACGGGATATCGAATTTTGGTGAGTACCGGCGGTCTTTTGTTTTTGTTGTTTCGAGTTTGAGATAGTAACAAGAGCTTGGCATGTGCAGGTACAACAGACGTGAAACCACGGCGACATTGCAGCATTTGAACTTGGACGTACGCGGCAAAGCTCCTGAGCTCGCTGCCCGTCTGTTCGAAGCTACAGCGGAAGCTCGGGAAGCATACGATTTGAAGAGGAAAAGGTCCAAAGCAAGGGAAGCTGCCTCGGCAGGTGCAGCTGCGCCAGTTGCGACTGCTGGCAAAGGACGTGGGAGGGGGCGTGATGGTCACGAACCAAGCGGCAAAGGCCGAGGGCGCCCTGGAGGAAAGGGAGCTCCACGCACAGCCCTTGCAACTGCCACTAAAGGTACTGTGGCACCCGGGCCAGCAGGTGGGGACGCCGCTGTAGCTCCCGCTGCAGGGATATGACGTGGACAAGGGCGTGAAGGCCGCGCCCGTGGCAGCGGCAAAGGTCGAGGGCGCTCTGGAGGAAAGGGAGCTGCCAGCAGTACACGAGCGGAACCAGTTTCGGCTCCAGGAAATGGCCGTGGAAGGGGGCGTTCTGATTTTTCGCATGGAGCTGCGAAGCGAGCTGCACCTTCCGCATCTATAATACCAGGACAACACGAACCCCCAAAATCACGCAGAATGCAGCCCGACACAGAAGCTCCAAAACGCCCTAGAGGTTCGCCTCTGGGATCATCTTTCATTTTGTCCCCACCCCTCAGGAAGACCAAGACTGCCGAGGGTTCGAAGCTCAAAGGCCCTCGCTGTCTGTTTGCAAGTAAACGAGTACAAGTGGAAGAAGCTCCGCTCACGACTGACGATCGGCTCTCCTCGGACGACGAGCTGCCGCTGGCACACCGAGCCTTCCAAAGACGTGCAAGCAAATGCAGTGCAGGTCGAGTCTGATGACAGTTCAGACGAGGATGGCATCCCGTTGGCACATCGAGTCTTACCAACAGACTATACCTATGACATGCTGGCCGTAAAGCCGAAGACCTTCGATCCTGCTGACGAGTGCTCTTTCACTTTTCCTCTTGCACGGGGTAAGTTATCTCTACCAATGCACTACGTCGAGGTCTTGGAGCTTGATCCCGTCAAGCGTATGGTGCACTGGCAATTCTGGATTCCTCGCGCAGAAATGTGCACAAACCAACACTACTTTAACGCACTGCAACGTTCCGTTGCCTGCACTTTCGGCTGATGTGTACGACAACATAAATGAGAACTGGCTCGGTGCGCGCAGATGCAAATCGTGTTTCCGTCTGAATACGCCCACGGCTGAAGAATGTTGCAGTTCGAATTTGCGCCGACGCACCGCAAACGTTCCGTTGCCTGCGCTTTCGGCTAATGCTCGGCGACAGAGCATATAAAGATCCTTGCGAACTGGCTCGGTGCGCGCAGGCTGGGAAAGATGCAGTCGAGTTTCCGTCTGAATACGCCCACGGCTGAAGAATGTCGCAGTTCGGATTTGCGCTGACGCACCGCAAACGTTCCGTTGCCTGCGCTTTCGGCTAATGCTCGGCGACAGAGCATATAAAGATCCTTGCGAACTGGCTCGGTGCGCGCAGGCTGGGCAAGATGCAGTCGAGTTTCCGTCCGACTACACCCACGGCTAAAGAATGCTGCTGTTCGAATTTGCGCTGACGCACCGCAAACGTTCCGTTGCCTGCGCTTTCGGCTAATGCTCGGCGACAGAGCATATAAAGATCCTTGCGAACTGGCTCGGTGCACGCAGGCTGGGCAAGATGCAGTCGAGTTTCCGTCCGAATACGCCCACGGCTAAAGAATGTTGCAGTTCGAATTTGCGCTGACGCACCGCAAACGTTCCGTTGCCTGCGCTTTCGGCTAATGCTCGGCGACAGAGCATATAAAGATCCTTGCGAACTGGCTCGGTGCGCGCAGGCTGGGCAAGATGCAGTCGAGTTTCCGTCTGAATACGCCCACGGCTAAAGAATGTTGCAGTTCGAATTTGCGATGACGCACCGCAAACGTTCCGTTGCCTGCGCTTTTGGCTAATGCTCGGCGACAGAGTATATAAAGAACCTTGCGAACTGGCTCGGTGCGCGCAGGCTGGGCAAGATGCAGTCGAGTTTCCGTCCGAATACGCAGATATTGAGAAATTGTTGCAGGCAAAACTTTCGATACCGTCCGGAGGCAAATTCACATTTGGTTCCTTGAGGAACAATCAACACTTCATTGAGCGCAGTCTATCGTGAATGTTGTTCGATTCGGCTTCTCGTTGGAGCTGCGACGCAGGCTAATTGCTTAGTACGCATGCTTTGTACATATATGATGTTTGGAATTGGAAGAACAAATGTTTTGATCGACTACACTTGATATCCCCTAGTTCTTTTCGCTCATTGTTACAGTACGTGCGTGATGTCTGTTCATGTGCGTTCATAGTGTCTGTTCAGGAGCTGTATTCACGAGCTGTATTCCTCACACTGTTAAGCTGTATTTCCGCGCGAGGCACTCGATATCCGCGCAGTCATCGAGACGCCTCCCTCCCTCTGTT
>LGRX02033470.1:0-39757 GCA_001247695.2 Cymbomonas tetramitiformis
TTGGTTCCTGCAAGTGGTGGGACGCGGAGAACGCCGCCCTGCGCATGTACAATCTGAAGAACCGCTTCAAGAACTCTGACTGGGGCATCCTGGTGACGGACTGGCAGCAGCTGTCCAACGACGAGAAAGACAAGTACAGAGCCAAACAGTCACCGGAGGACAAGCAGAAGAGCGCCACTGGCAATCCCGAGGCGTTGAAGGCAGAGTACCAGGGCATGGTGGCTGCTAGGAAGACTGCCAGTCGTGCGGGCAGTGTGAAGTCGCAGGTGCTGTCCGAGGATGAGGGCTCCGACGAGGAACCAGTCGCAGCGCACGTCGCGGAGAGGGAGACTCACACCGTCGATGCACGCGCGCACCACCATGGCAGCGCAGGGGTAGGAGTGTCGTCTGGCCCTCCAACCGAGCTACTCTCAGCTATGGCCGAGGAGATGGGCGAAGAGGAGCTCTCGAGCGCCCTCAACACCTTGGGTCTGGGGGCACTCCCCGAGACGCTGTGCAAGAGTGCGGAGTCTGAACTCACGGCTGCTCCAGCAGTAGCCCTGGGAAGTACCCAGCGGAAGTACCCAGCGCATGAGGGGCTTCCCAGTGAAGACACCCGAGGAGTACGAGGCAGACGCACAGGTGCCCATGGCGCCTGCGGCGGACGAGATGCAGAGGAAGGTGCAGCTCATGGCCTCCGTGATCAAGAGTCTGGGAGCAGCTTTCCGTAAGCTAGCTGCTGGACTCGTAGCAGAAGGTCGCATAACGGCTCCAAGGGGTGTGGAGACCTTGGTGGAACTGGCTGAGAACAACCAGCTCCCCGTGCCGACAGCCTCAGCAGCAGACTGCCAGGACATCAGCGATGAGGATGACGACTGCCCGGGCATGGAGTCGGGCGACGACAGTGACGATGATGACGATTGCCCGGGCATGGAGTCGGGCGACGACAGTGACGAAGAAGAGGTTCCTCTGGACGAGATGCCGGAGGACATGGTGGAGCAGCCCAGGAAGGGGAGGACGACGGTGCATGTAACCGCTGCAGCGGCCACCGTCCAGGAGAACTACGGGGTGAGAGACTTCAGCGAGAGGGGCGAGCTGCACGCAGGGACCATGGAGGCCAAGGCGTACGAGCTATTGAAGAAGAAGATGCTCAGTGGTCTTATTACAGAGGAACAGCTCACTGCCATGGCACAGGTCCAGCCTGTATGCAAGCTCCTGAACGAGTCTTTGGCACAAGGGATGGCGCTGATGGCCTCCGGAGGCCTGCTCATGTTGTACAAAGCGCTTCTTCTGGATACGGGAGCCAACTGCAACATTATCCCTATCAGGACAGCCAACAGATTGGGCTTGACCATCTTTGATGCAGAGACAGGGGCCAGGGTGGCTAGATGTGATGGCAGCCCTGCAGAATTCACCAAGTACTGCTACGTGGATGTGGTTCTCGCCGCGGGCACGCCGTACATGACTCTGCATCGGCTCCACGCCTTCGTCACCTACACCAACGACACTACGTGAGACTTCTTGGTGGGCACGGGACCCCTGAAGAACGCCCTCAAGTTGACCATCGACCTCTACAGAGGCATCGCCACTTCTGAGGCCGCGGTGTCACTGGGCATGAAGGAGAAGGTCACGTTGCCGTTGATCGAGTTGACGCCGCCCGTCGATGCAAGGAGCAAGCGGAACGAGGACCCGAGAGTGTGCCTAGCGACCGAGATCTTCGACGTCGATGCCACGGCAGCGCGCACTCTTGCCCCCGCTTTTGAGGATTGCGCGCTACCACCACGTGAAGCGGTGTCCCTGGGCGCAAGGGGAGAAGACCGTCTGGCCCTCGCAGGGGAAAGGTGTGCGCCTGCACCTTGTGCATTCTGGGAACCAACGCGTCTTGGTCATGATTGAGCACTACACGCGATTCGTCGTGTGTGTTCCAATCCCCGACAAGGAGGCCGCCACCGTCGCCAGCGCATTTCGCTATCACGTTCTATCCGTGTTTGGGGCTCCTGCAGAATGTTTGGTGGATGGGGGCACAGAGTTTGAAGGTGAGTTCTCTGCTCTATGCAAGCAGTGTCTCATTGACCGAAGAGTGACTTCACCGAGTTCCCCAGAGAGCAATGGCTTAACTGAACGGGTGGTACGCACCCTCAAGTTTTGCTTCAAGAAGATGGCCCTCGACAAGGGCCGGGACTTCGAGTGGGATGAGATGCTCTGGTCACTCGTACTCAGCTACAACGCAGCTAGGCAGCAGTCCACTGGAGTGGCGCCATTCACCTTGCTGTTCGCTCAGGAAGCCACGGTGCCACCGGATCTTCGTGCTCGACCCGAGTTGGACTTTGGGAGGCAGGAGGAGAAGACACTGGCTGATGATCTGTTACAGCGAGCCGCCATCGTGAAGAGGCTCATGGTACATGCAGGGTGCAACCTGGAGATCGCTCAGCACCGCGACACTTTACGGTACGAGCACAGGAGGAGTGGCAGTTACGAGCCGAAGCCGCACCAGTTCAAGGCAGGCGATTTCGTATATATACGACAACAACCGCGCTCTGGCATGGAGGTAGCCACCAAGCCAGCCATCCTGAAGATAGTCAAGGTGCAAAGAGATGGAGTGGTAGTGTTGGAGGACAGCACGAAGCTGCGGGAGAAGAGCACAGTGCAAAATATTGCGCCATGTCACTTACAAGTGAAAGACCAGTACGACTGCAGTGCAGCCATTCCCAGTAAGCATCTCGCGTGTGAGGCGTGCATGCGGGCAGATGGGGAGGCAGCCATGTTGCTGTGTGACACCTGTAACCGTGGTTATCACACGTGGTGTCTGAATCCAGCGCTGGATGGAGTACCTGAAGGGGATTGGCAATGTCCCAAGTGCTTAGGTGGGACCGTGGTGGCAGCTGCCGCCGAGGTGAGCGCGTCAATCGTCGACAAGATGGCGGCCATGGAGCTGCAGCTGAGAGAGAAGCTGGGATCAGATGTGGTATTGTTGCCTGCAGACGTGGGTCCGCATCGTGCGGTGAGGCCGGGACGTGAAGACCCATGGCAGGCGCTGACCTCGCGGCAGATGCTCAGAAAAGAAGGGAGCATGGGGGATCTTCCTGACAGAGTGGCCTGGGGAAACCAGGAGGAGCTCAGCAGAGTGATCACAGAAGTGATGCCAGGATTCTGGCATGAGGGCCATCGTACCATCTTGAGCAGGAAGTGTGCAGAGCAGCACACTCGCGCGAGAAGTCTCCGCAAGACGTCCACGGTGCAGGCCATGAGCCCCGAGGAAGTGCAGAAGAGAGGAGATGTGACACAATTGAGCAGAGCTCAGGTGAAGATTGCCAGTCAACTGGATTGGGGCTTAGAGTTGGTGATGACAGTTCCTCAGGAGGTCAGACGTTTGGCGCACGAGGTGACTTGGGAGAAGATCACACAGGTATGGGATCCTTGGGCTGGTACAGGTGTCATTGGCAAGGTTATGTCGCTGGAATGGCCTCACCTGAAGGTTATGAACAATGATTGGAATCCGCAGTTGAAGTGGCACGAAGCCCTTAATGCTTTACAACCGGGCAATTATCGAGCCTGGAAGGAGAAGTATGGGGTGTGTGACGCGGTGGTGACATCACCCTGGTTCGCAGTGCTGGATATTGCGTTGCCATTGGCAGTACTGGCCAGCCGAGTGGTGGCTTGTATTCATGTGCCATCGCACTACATGACAGATATGACAGAAAGCAGGGCACAATACTTTCGTAAGCTGTGGCACGCTGGACGCTTACATGTGATTGGGCATTTGGAGCATGGACCTATTGGCAGAAGATGCATGTGGGTCATGGTGTTTCGCAACCCTTTGACAAGAGCCAGGATGTTGCGAGGAGGAGAAGCTTCTGGAGTGGGTATGTTTACCTTCAGCATGGGCAAGTTCGCAATGGATGGCGTTACGACAGAAGATGCTGAGCAAGCTCTTGTCTAATGTCTGTGCTACCAGTGGCAGCTACAGATGGGGGATGTTGAGAAAAAGAGCTTGCATAAGTTGTGAGAAAAGATAAAGAGATATCAAAATTTTTGAGATTTTGTATAGTTACAGTAGCAAGCCAACTGTGCAGTCATATAAGGAAACATATGCAAAGCCGAGCTAGTGTTGTGGAGGCACTGACAATAAGTAAGACTGTCTAGTAGTAGGGCTAGAGGGTTATGCTTTGTGTGGACGCTTCGTGCATAAGTTCGCGACAGCTGTCACAAACCACGGCTTATCGTGTACCTCAGCCGGGTTGTGACACTTGCTGTAGCAGTCTCTGTGACGAACGTATGACACGCGCAGTACGATACGCGCGAGGAGTTATGACAGTGACGAGATACGGAAATACGGATGGGTGTTACACTTGTTTGGAGATAGCGAGAATATGTAGGGCGTACCGGAATATCCAAGTACACTAGATATCAGAAAGTCCCGTACTCGTGTGGATAAACTGTGTAAGATAAATAAACCCTAAGCTAGATATACCCGGAACGGTCTCGGACGGTCTCAGTGTCTAGCCTACCTGTGACACAGCGTGTGTCACAGTACGAACCTACAGATCAGTCAGTAGTCCAGTGTTGGTCCTAGGAATCTGTCATAGGGGCCTGACCGGGACTCCCAGTCAGGGCTGCCTATACAGATTTCAGCACACCACCCCAGCACTGTGGGTGGTGACTGGCTAGGAGAGTCAGAAAATGTAAAGGCTGTAAGTGTTAGGGCAGGAGCCAGGGTGACAAGGCCTAACTGCTAATCTAACTGTGCAATTCTGATACACAAATTAGAACCCTCTAGCTAGCACAAGAGCAGAAACTCACAGGCAATTAAGGTCCTGCTAAACTACTGAAAGGCTCTGTGCCAGCAAGTCAAATTGAAGATTTCAAAGGTGTCAAAGTAAAACCATAAACCAGATTGAAGAAGTCTTTGAGGTCACAGGAGTTCTGCACACCACCATGTTGGTGTGCCTCCAGAGTGAGCAAGAAGTCAATCGACAGTACCAAAGTAGTCAGCGGTGGCCTCACGGAAGTCCATCCCATAGTAGGAAGTAAAGTAACCAGCTCCATAATAGTGCCCCGCATCAAGAGGACCGCTCTCATGTAAGGCCATGCCGTAGTAGAATGCCATGTCAATACCCAAATCCGCTTGAGCCAAATCCTGAAATGCTAAAAAGCTCAAAGTGTCGGAGGCTCAGGCGGCTGAAGCCGTGGCACATCGTCAGGCAATAGGAGACCCTGAGCCGTCATCACCGGATCAAGAAAATCATTCGTAGAGAAAAATGACGGAGCCTCCCAATCGAGATCACCACCAGGCGAAGGCATCTCCGTAGCCGACCGAGCGTCGGGCACGGCTGCCACTCCCATGATCGAGATGCAAAGAACGAGGGAAAGGAGGAAAGGAATGCCCCACGGACCAACCGTGGCAGGGAAGCCCCAGGGCGGCTTCCCACAACCGTAGGTCCTCTGCTCGCCCACGGGTGGCCCGGAAACATGATTGGCCGACGGAGGCGAGCCCCGCGGCTTCAGCCGGAAGCTGCCGTCGGCAAAGTCCTCGTAGTCGTCGGTGTCGTAGCCTGTCAGGTCAGACGGGTGGACAGCGGCGTGATTCACCGTCTGCACGAAGCCTCCGAACTCACCGTGCGTCGCCTCCGTGGTGGTCACCCGCGCCGATTGAACTGGCGCGGGCTGTACATCCTCTACCTGCGAAACAGGCATAGCAGGGGCCGGCACGGCGGATGCCGATGCCGCCGCACCACCTGCCGGAACCTGCCCCTCCGGTGTGATCCCCGCCGCAGCGGCAGGGCCACACACCAGAGCCGATGCATGCTCCTCAACCGCACTCCCAGGAACAAAGGATGCGTGAGTGTAATGTACCTGCTCTTGGGCGGCCTGAACCTCAGAGGTGAGGGCATCAAGCCGCCGCAAGATGTCCTCGTCGTCGGTCCCGCCAGAAGGCGGAGGCGGTACGCTGAATCCGTAGGCCGACACGTCGATGCCGCCAATCCCGCCCGCGGAAAGCACAGCGGGGGGACCATAAGCCGAAGCCGCACGGGCGAAGGCCTCCGGTCCATCATCCGCAGCCTCCTGGAAAACCTGCACAAGTGCCAGGGTGTGAAGACCCTCCGCATCCTCCTCCTCAATAGGAATGCAGAAGGCCGCTGCCGTGGCCGACGAATGCTGGCGCCCACCAAGAGGGCAGTCGCGGTACGCGTGATAGGCGTCCCCTTTGCCCGCCTTGCGGCAACGGTGGCAAAGGGGCTTGGCCTTCATGCTGTCCCTGTCGAACCCCACAGACGGTGCCGGGTGCACACCCACTCGATGGCCTCGCGGATGCTGCTTACCGCGCGGCTGCGGCTGCTGCTGTCGCTGAGCCGCGCCCGCACGATTGCCCTGCACAAGCGCCTTCAAGGCGGCGATTTCGTCGAGAAGGACCGCGTACTCAGAAGACGTGATAAGGGCGGAGGGCTTACCGCCCGCCCCCAGTGTCTGCTTCTCACGCACTGCCGCCCCATCATCCGACTGCGCCCAGGCCTGAAAGATGGCCACGACGAGCGCCTGGAGCGAGCGGAGAGTGACCCCGCTAAGGTCACCCGCAAGCGGGTACCGCACCTTCACCGCCGCGTAGAACACGGGGTCGAGGCGGTTGTAGAGGGACAACTTACGGGTCTCGTCGGTGGGCTGCCAGTCAGGAGCGCGGTTATCCCGCACCAGACGTTGCTCACGAGCCAAGATCGGCTGCGGGTCAACGCCTGCGGGATAACGAAGCGCCGCATGCTCCTGCTGGTGGCTCTCGCGAAGGACCGTCGGCACGCTCCCCTTGATGATGTCGATGAGGGCACGACGTCCATCTCGGTCAGCCGAAGAGTCCGTACCCCGAAGCCAGGTGTCGGCCACAGAGTTGCGCTCCACGACGAGGGCCAAGACGTCATAGAGTAGTCCATTAACCTTCTCGATAACCAAAGAGGTGGGGTCGTCGAGGTCAAAGGGGGTCAAGTCCAGTCCAGCGGACTCAAACTCGGTCCGAAGCTGCACCACCAACTCGGAGAGGCGGTCGGTGTCGTCGGTACCACGATAATGATGTTTCTTGGAACCAAGGATATCCTCGCGGATACCCTTGGCCCAAGCCCGATGTAGTCTCCCCTTGTAGACCACGTCGACCGCAGCGTGTTGGTCAACGAGATGCTTCCGCAACGCGACAGCGGCGTCGGAGTTGCTGGAAGGATTAGGGGGCACCACAGGCGGGGTGCTAGCGGTTGGGGTGTCCCGAACCGCATCTATAAGCCGTATAGAGGCGTCCAAGTCGGAGTCCTTCAATAGGCGTTTACGAGCTCGTGTAGATGTCGCCATTCTTCTGAAAGCCAGAGAAAAGATGATGCGCGGCAGCACGTTCGGGTGTTGTGGCGGAAATGGAGCGAAGACGTAACGGCAGAACGTGCGGAGCGGCGAAAAGAGCGTGGGGCACTTGCAAATGTCGATGTGGTCGAAGGCGTCCGGAGCACCAGCCCAAAATACGTAAACCAGCGGGATCAGTGCAGGCAGAACAACGCAAATGAACATTGCCACAACCGAGCAATAGCAACGCGCGGTGCCCATGACTCGCAGCCGCAAAAGACGTCTACCGTAAAATCATGTCCAAATCCTAGTCGCACCCAAACGCGCAAGTGCGCACCACCTCTTCAAGCGGCTGCTTAGCCAATCATGGCCAAGATAGCAAGTGGAATGAAAACGTGGATGGGGCCACGACCTACCGGAATATCCAAGTACACTAGATATCAGAAAGTCCCGTACTCGTGTGGATAAACTGTGTAAGATAAATAAACCCTAAGCTAGATATACCCGGAACGGTCTCGGACGGTCTCGGTGTCTAGCCTACCTGTGACACAGCGTGTGTCACAGTACGAACCTACAGATCAGTCAGTAGTCCAGTGTTGGTCCTAGGAATCTGTCATAGGGGCCTGCACCGGGACTCCCAGTCAGGGCTGCCTATACAGATTTCAGCAGGGCGGCGTAGCAGGGTGAGCCAGACGCTCATTTTTGTTTTGCCTTCGTAACAGTGATTCCGAAAATAACCAGGACTCGCTTAAGACCGCGAAAACAGCAGTGTTATGAGATAATTCATAAGATACAGTATTCTTCTGCTTGTAAAGATATACATTTGTGGACTTGTCCTTGTGCGACTGCGTCAGAACTGTAATTAACAGTCTTTTTCATGTTGAGAAAAAGAGCTTGCATAAGTTGTGAGAAAAGATAAAGAGATATAATTTTTTTTTAGATTTTGTATAGTTACAGTAGCAAGCTAACTGTGCAGTCATATAAGGAAACATATGCAAAGCCGAGCTAGTGTTGTGGAGGCACTGACAATAAGTAAGACTGTCTAGTAGTAGGGCTAGAGGGTTATGCTTTGTGTGGACGCTTCGTGCATAAGTTCGCGACATAAATTCGAATGAATTGGAATAAATTCGAATAAATTCGGATTAAATGGAATAAATTCGATTAAATTCGGATTGACGGGAATAAAGCATCCGACATCCAAAATTTACTTTTAAAAACATCTACGGAAACATCTACTCGAGGCGGATTGTGTAAGCGTGTCTAAAATGTTGTTCCTGTAATATTCATCAAATTAAGTTTGACGGACTTGATAGCAAAATTTCCTCTTTAAGCTACAAAAAATCCATGATGCGGACCCTAGTGCACCTAGTGTGCATCATGCCTAATGGTCAATACCAATACTCTGTTATATATCCGGGTTAGGGCGCATGTAATACCGGAATATCCTAGTTCACTAGATATCAGAGGTCCCGAGTTGTGTGTGGATAAACTCTCAATGGATAAATACACCCTAAGCAAGATATACCCGGAAAGGTCTCAGACGGTCTCGGCGTCTAGCCTACCCGTGACACAGCGTTCGTCACAACACGAACCTACAAATCAGTTAGCAATCCAGAGTATTGGTCCTAGAGATCTGTCATAGGGGCCTGCACCGGGACTCCCGGTCAGGGCTGCCTATGCAGTTTTCAGCACACCACCCCAACACGGTGGGTGGTGACTGACTAGGAGAGTCAGAAAATGTAAGATAAGTTGCTAGGGCAGAAGCTAGGGTGACAAGTCCCAACTGCTAATCCAAATGTGCTATTCCAATACACAAATTGGAACCCTCTAGCTAGCACGTGACCAGTATCATACGGGCAATGAAGGCGCCGCCAAACTACTGAAAAGAACCGTGTCAGCGAGTCAGATTGAAGAATGCAAAGGTGTCAAAGTAAATCATAAACCAGATTGAAGACCATGTTGAGGTCAAAGCACATCTCAGCACACCACCATGAAAGTGGTATACTGCCAGAACCAGAACCAGAACCAGAGCTAGCCGACAGCAAACAAGTCATCGTCAGCGTCGGACGGAGGAGGGTTGTAGTCAGATGTTTCCGTAGATGTTTTTAAAAGTAAATTTTGGATGTCGGATGCTTTATTCCCGTCAATCCGAATTGAATCGAATGTATTCCAATTAATCCAAATTTTTTTAATTTATTCCAATTCCTTCGAATTTATTCGAATTTATTCCAATTCCTTCGAATTTATTCCAATTAATTCGAATGTATTCGAAATTATTGTAATCATTCCGAATTTAGTCGAAATAATCTGAATTTATTCGAAGTTATTCGAATGATTCGGAACTTATTCAAATTTATTCGAATTATTCGGAATTTATTCAAATTTATTCGAAGTATTCGGAATTTATTCAAATTTATTCAAATTTATTCGAATTATTCGGAATTTATTCAAAATTTGTTCGAATTGTTTTTTATTATCATTATTATAATTATTTCAACATGTTATTCGAATTAATACGAATATATCCGAATCAATTCCAATTAATCCGAATTTATTCGAATTTATTGAAAATAATCCGAATTTATCCGAATTTATCGAATTTATCGGAATTTATCGGAATTAATTTGAATTTATTTGATTTTATCCGAATTTATTCGATTTTATCCGAACTTATTCCAATTTATTCGATTTTAACCGAACTTATCCGAATTTATTCGAATTTATTCGAAGTTATCCGAATTTGTTCGAATTTATTCGAATTTATTCGATTTTACTCGAATTGATTCGTGCTGGAAATGACAGCCTGACTAGTTTGTACAGTCAGGTGTCATATCCAGTGTGTCATTCTCGGTGTACAGCTAGTGACCTAGACTCTGTATTTATGTCCTTCTATACGAGTCTAGTGATCCGTTTGTTCCGTCGGCTCTCGGGTCCCCACTGTCTGTTGAGCTGTTTCCAGTAGGTTATGGGCCCACCACGCTTCCACTGCGCAATTCTGATTTATTCGAATTTATTCGAATTTATTCGAGTTTATTCGAGTTTATTCGAGTTCATTCGAATTTATTTAAATTTATCCGAATTCATTCGAATTTATTTTATTTTATCCGAATTCATTCGAATTTATTTTATTTTATATGATTTTATCCGAATTTATTCGATTTTATCCGAATTTATTTGAATTTATTCGATTTTATCCGAATTTATTCGAACTATTTCGAATTTATCCGAATTTGTTCGGATTTATTCGGATTTATTCGGATTTATTCGAATTTATCCGAATTTGTTGGAATTTATTCAATTTTATTCGTGTTTATTCGAATTTATTCGAATTTATTTAAATTTATTCGAATTTATTCGAATTTATTTAAATTTATTCGAATTTATTTAAATTTATCCGAATTTATTTAAATTTATCCGAATTTATTCGAATTTATTCGAATTAATCCGAACTTATTTGAATTTTTTCGAATTATTCGGAATTTATTCAATTTGATTCTGATTGATTTTAGTTTAGTGGAGTTGATAAGAATGTATCAATGTGCTTTCATTTTTTCGAGTTAATCCGAGCCACTGACATCAACGACGAGGTCAACTTGCGCGCGGCAGCGACCGCTCGACCGGCGTCAGCGACGAGATCCATGGCGCCCCCGCGACGCGGCCCTTTCGGCCCGCCGACATCAACGACGAGGTCGGCAGCGCGTGCGGCCGCTCGACCGCGGCATCAACGACGAGATCGCGCGCCCGCTGACCTGAACGGCCTTCGGCCGCGTATCAACGACGAGATCCGCGCGCCCACGCGACTGGCGCCTTCGACCAGCGACATCAACGACGAGATCAACGCGCCCCGCGTACCCAGCGCTCGACCAGCGACATCAACGACGAGATCAACGCGCCCGCAGCCGCAGCCGCTCAGCCACCTGACATCAACGACGAGATCAACGCGCCCGCAGCCGCAGCCGCTCAGCCACTGACATCAACGACGAGATCAACGCGCCTGCACCCGCAGCCGCAATCACACGTCAGCATCAACAATCACGTTCATATCACCACGCCACACCCACTTCGTGTCTTGCCAGCTGATGTCTCCCTATCCATACGCCACCAGCTGGGGGGGGGAATATATTTAAAAAACTTGCCCTCCAATGCCACACCCACATCTCAAACCCAAAATCCCTCACAACACCCCACTCTCAACCACAGCAGAGATACACCGCCATTTCAGCACCCAGCAATACCCCAACGCCCCGCCAGCCCTTACATTGCCGCCCCTCGTTCATAATCGCGACAGCTGTCACAACTATGAACACGCTTAGAAGGGGTCCCTCGGGCACCCCTGAAAGGCCTGTCACACCCCCCATATTTAGTCACGCTACCGCAGCCCATGTCAGACCCCACCGCATTTGCCCCCATCGCGCCCGTCTCAGCCGACAGCAAACGCCCCAACCATGACCCCCTTTTTTCAGTAATTGTCATTCCCCCCTTCAGTCACGGTCCTACCCCAGTTCATTGTCCGCTCGAGCGCCCGGAGCATATCACGTTCACCCTCCTGCTCAGATCGCCCTCCCAGTTTAAATCATGCACGACGCCTCGCCAAGCGCTACATCGACGTCGCCGCGACCAGCCCGTGCCGATCCGCGAGAACCGCAGAGCGTCGAGCACGACATCACGCGAAGTGACATCACGACACGACCACACATGACGTCTCGGCAATGCATGACAGGGCAAACGCAAGCGCGCGTTGACACCAAACGCCGCTGTCACTGGGAACCAATGGTCACAGGGCATCCGAAACGACAATGGCATTCACGGACTTTCACTATGCTCGCTTGAGTATTTAGCTAGCTCTGCTTTCGAAAAGTGAGATCCGAACCTTTCAAAACCATTCTGCGGTATAGTGATATTTGCCTCTTGTGGCCTAGTATTAAATGTGAGATTTGCATACATATACTTCGAATCCACATGAGAGCTTTGTCACTAGCAGTTTGTAAGAGTCTGGTTCGGATCCCCAGAGTGCCGGCACGCCACTCTGATGTATGTGCGAAGTCGCGCCGTTGTGCTTGTTTTATCTGTGAATTGCCCCCCGCGTTGCTCGTTTGCCTTTCTGCTTTTCATGCTTCCATCTGAGCCTGAATCTACAGTCTGCGAGTGCAAGTTAGACCCGCGCCCGTTTTGCGAATCTACGAGCCGGCGTGGCAGAAGCGCGTTGCCGCCTGACATGTTGTACGTAGCACAGCAATAGACACGCGTATCGCTGTTCCGCAGCGGTGGAATATATTTAGGAATTAGCCAAGTCACGGTACGAAGCCGAATTGCCGAGAGCCTTGAGAAACTGCCGCTTAACCGCGTCCTCTGGCAAGTTGTGGGAACGCTGAACGTCCCGCAACAGGCCATTGAACTCACGGATGCCACGGTCAGGATCTTCGCTGCTGGGGATGCGAACCGCCAGCAGCGACTCAAAAGAGTCAAAGGGCTCTGAGCGTTCCTGGAGCATGCGTACCACCTCAAGGGCAGCACGCTTGCCATCTCCAGGAACGTCAGACCCAGAGGCCTCAAGCCAGTCACGAGCAGGCGAGCCAGGGCGAGCCAGAAACGTCAGAGCCGAAAGCAGCAGTTCATTGGCCTCATGCCTAGCCTCAACAGCCATGTCGGTCAAGTCAAACAGGGGAGCAAATGCCTGTGACTGCAGTAGAAACTGCGTGCGTAGCTCATGCATGACCTGTGAAAAAATGTCGACTGCATCTGCCTCGGTCCCAGCGAAGCGCTCAGACTTGTCTCCCAGAATTTTAGTGGCAACGGTCTTAGCAACTCTCCTGTCGAAATTTTCCCGAGCCAACTGCTGACACTTCTCAAGAATTTCCCTCGCAGCTGCGGTGGTCGGAGCTGGCAGCCGCGGCGTGTGTGGTGTCGCAGTGTGCTGCGCACCCACATCATCAAAAATCGTTTCTAATCTACGGACGCGAGACCGCGTCATTCTATTTGCTGTGGTAACCATGATGGAGAGACAGCGGAAAGGTCGAGCTAAGCAGGGTGGTGGCATAAAATTGTCACGGCGGCCAGATAATCCGTAGGAGTCTCAGCACAATAGATCGAAACTTACAGGTCGTGAGCGGAAGAATGGGAGCGGCCAAAATGTACAACGTGTGGAGCGACCTCGCCAGGGCCAGTGGCGCACGATGCAAATAAACTCTCGCTGCGACGATACTGCCGTAAAAAAAACAATCCGTCAACTGCCGATCTCCTGCGCAGCGAAGGCGAGCACAACGTGTGCCGCCATCACTGCCATGCTAAAAGGCCATACCGCGAGAACAATACACCACCGCCCAAGCGGGCGCTCAACCCCTCCTACGTCCTACTTAGCCGAACATGGCAACAGCAAGGCGCTGTGCCATCATCAGAATCACCGGAAAGCCGGTGCGGGCCATAACCTGCGAGGAAGACAGATACGCTGTCCGGCTAAGCTCGCTGAGCATCAAACTGATAATCCCATAAACAGTGTCTGGCCGAGGCTTTATGCTCTCGGAAACCCAGACAGTGAAGCAAGACTGTACTACTGTACTGTACTACTGTACAGTACAGTGCTAGGATGTCACGGACACGATACGGAAGCAGGGTCAGGCTAGGGGCTAGTCAGAGCCCATAATAATTAAGCCTAAACCCGAAGTCCAGCATAAACACAAAATTTTTTGGGAGTGATTTGGATAAGTATATCAAAAGTTATGACCCAAACAAGGTCCACTGATGGAAACACCGAAATGCTTCCAGTATAATTATATTGTTGATCAGACAATATAATCATATCGGGCAACAACCTCCCGACGAGATCCAGACGGGACTCGAACCTGCGCGCTCAAGGTGCAAGTCCGACACATAGCGCCCTACGCCTTAGCGCTATGTCATCAGATCAGGTTGTTGCCCGATATAATTATATTGTCTGATCAACAATATAATTATACTGGAAGCATTTCGGTGTTTCCATCATAACTCTAGAACTGCGGAGGCGGCACTGTGGAGGCGGTCGAGTGCACTCACCGACCATCGCGCTATCGGGGGCGCCAAAATAAATATCCAGGCCGTATCGAGGGCCAGCAGCTGCCGATATGGTGCCGTGCCTCCAAAGAACTAGAGTTATGATGGAAACACCGAAATGCTTCCAGTATAATTATATTGTTGATCAGACAATATAATTATATCGGGCAACAACCTCCCGACGAGATCCAGACGGGACTCGAACCTGCGCGCTCAAGGTGCAAGCCCAACACATAGCGCCCTACGCCTTAGCGCTATGTCATCAGATCTGATCAACAATATAATTATACTGGAAGTATTTCAAAAGTTATGACTCAAACAAGGTCCACCCCGCTTCCGTGAGTGTCAAGAGCAATTTTCAGTTGTGACATTTGCACTCATCTTTCCGGGGCTTTCAATAGCTCAAAATGTCCGTATTAAAATGTAGATAAACACAAAATGTTTTGGGAGTGATTTGGATAAGTATATCAAAAGTTATGACCCAAACAAGGTCGACCCCGCTTCCGTGAGTGTCAAGAGCAATTTTCAGTTGTGACATTTGCACTCATCTTTTCGGGGCTTTCAATAGCTCAAAATGTCCGTATTAAAATGTAGATAAACACAAAAAATTTTGGGAGTGATTTGGATAAGTATATCAAAAGTTATGACCCAAACAAGGTCCATCCGTATGCTTATTTTCAACTTCACTTGTATCTTTTTGCTTATTGAAAAATCAGTGTTAAAACTTTTTGCATTTATCAACCTAACTAATTAAATCTGATACTGAAATTTATCTACTAGTTTAAGGCAAGTTACCACGCAAGATAAGTCGACTATTAAAGCAAAATATGCTGAAAAATAATGCTAAGTAAATATGTTATTTACTAACTATGGAATACGCAAGTAAGGCAAGACAAACTGAAAAATAATGCCAACAAGTTATGCTCCGTTTATTAACGGCTGAATACGCAAGTAAGGAAAACAATATTAAGAGTCATGTTTTTATTGACTGCTGAAAATAATAAACAACACACGGCAAAGTGTGCTGCAAATATTAAGCTATGTATATTATTAAACGCTGAAAATAGCAAACAAGGTAAGGCAAGGCAAGATCTGTTGAACATAGCAAACAAGGTAAGGCAATGCAAGATCTGCTGAAAATAGCAAACAAGGTAAGGCAAGATCTGCTGAAAATAATAATAAATAAGTAAAAAGATAAAAACACCAACCATATAAGATATGGTAAAGTTCTACCGGCTCAAACATATCAGGGATAATAGTAGGCTCGGCGGGGTAAGGGTATTCTATGCAGATCCTATTCTTATCTATCACTACAAACTTGTTTTCAAACAGTTCTTTGAAGTACAGGATATAGCGAGCATCCTGCTCGGCCAGTGCCGTCGGTTGCAGCAAAAACTCTCGGCGCATGATCTTAGCGTCGGTGTCGATCTTCTTTTTCTCAGTGTCCTCCACAGCGATCACGGACCTTGCAGTGTTCCCGGAGCCAAAGTTAGGTGTCGTCATGTGCACGTGAACGTCTGGCGGCGGGGACTCGGCACGAGGCGGGGTAAAAGCAGCTTTCCCCGCAGACGCTTGCACTTGCAAGCCGAGATCTGTCACCGTTTTTTAAAGCTTGGAGAGTTCCTCGCTCAACTCTTGGCGAAGGTTGTCTTCGCGGGACTTAAAATAAGTCACAAGCCCACCCAGGCGCCGCCAGATCCACCACTCACTGCACCATGGTCCTTCTCTCACGAAGTCCTTGAGGTCGGCAGCGTTGCCATGCGCGCAGACGGCTCCATGTTGATCGGTGTGAAAGTGGGCTTCAGCGCTCTCCTTCTTCTCAGTGTTGAGCGCCCATGGAAGCCAGTCCGGCTCTTCGGTTCGGGGTCGTTTGGCGGCGGGCTTGGGGGGCATAGTGATCCTGCAAAAACAAACAGACAGTTAGATCGCACACATAAGATCACCACAGGCTTAAAAAAGATAGGTATACTTTACCTGGAGATCCCCCGGAAAAAACCTCCCGGGTAACTATGCGCCCCGTTCCGGAGCTAACATAGCCCGACCAGAGGCGGCGATCCCCCCTCCCACAAGTCGCATAAAACCCGAAGGCTGCAGTCTGTGGGTTAGAGTGGGGGATCGCTAGGCCTTCTATTCGGGGGGATCTCGTCTTCTCTTGGGGGGTTAGTAAAAAGAAAGAACATACAAGAAGCAGATCAAGTAAAAGCAGGCAGATCAGGTACAGATCAGGTTAAAAAAAGGCAGATCAAGTTAAAGCAAGAAGATCATGATAAGGGAAAACGCGCACCTTCAGCTTTTTCCAAGCAGACCTGCAAAGATCCCGTCTCCCCCTGACTTATTAGAACCAGTCGGGCTACTTGATCGCAAGGGGGGTGTGGGAGTCAGGAGCGAGTCAGCAGCTGCGATCGCCGCAGCTTCACGTTCAGCCTTGGCAGCTTTTCGCCGGGTCAAACGCTCTTCTATCTCCTCGTCAGTCATTTCTGACAACGGCCTATTTTCTATGGCGCGGTCGTTTGAGATCTGTGCTTTTGCTGACTCCTGAACGGCGCGCTGAACGTGCATGTGCTGAACGAGCTTTTCGCACTCCTCGTCGTCAACATTTTGCAAAACAAGTCCTAACTGGTGGGGGGTGGGAGTAAAAGAAACTTCGTAAACTGTATTGCAATACTCTACCCGGGTTGTGTTGGTAAACTTAGCCACTGGGTAACCCTTCGCCCATGTTTCGATCGACTGCAGGCAACCTGATCCTGAAAACTTTGGGGCTGGTGAGAGGAAGTGAGAAATATATATATAAGGATATATATATGTCGGACGCTGAGGAGCGAAACTGTCTCGCAGGGGCAGGTGCTCGTGCTCTCGGATACTAAGATGATATAAAATACTGAGATAGGTGTTTTATAGCACACCGTGACACACGTGACAACGGACACTGGTGACACATCGGGCTGAGGGGTGACAGACAGGAGACCCACTGTGCCCCCCCCCTTACAGTGGGGGTGGCAAGATTGGGCTCCCCGTGACACCACCTCACCCCGTGGGGTTGAGGTGTCACCAGGCAAAGAGACAGGAGCACTGCAGGGTCTAGGGGCCAAACTGGCCCGAGTAGTCCGGCATGTGCCATCCCAAGATGTCCAAAAGTCCGTTGCTAACTAAATCTAAAGAGTTCGGCTCCCTCGAGAGTCAATCACAAGCCGTGTAGGCATGGAGAAGGGTCTTTTCCGAACTGCGATGTTGTTTCTCAATCTTGCTTGGGGCGGCGTCACCCTCGATCGCATGCGTCAAGCGCCAGTGAGGCAATACTCACCCCTACAACGTTCAACCAACGCCGGTGCGATGCCAGAGCCAAAAGCGGCCTGGCACCACCAGAGCGGATGCGTCAACGAAGAGGGGGCAGGGGGATGGAAGGTGAAAAATGCGGCGTGCCCCCACTCTGCCGCCAATGAGCGCGCAAGCAGAGGGGAGAACCGGTGGGGTTGGTGCTGTAACACCACCGCACACCACCACGCAGTGGCCAAGGGGCACGCGAAGGGTGGAGCGGAGAGCGGAGGATGCTGCGGACGTAACTCGTCGTGCTCAGAGTTGTCGTCATTGGCGAAGGCGATAGACTCGATGTTGGTGTCTGGTGCATAAGCACCACCAGACACCACCAGACCATAGCCATGTGAAGGATGCCGTCGATGGACTCGAAAAGATGCCAACGCTGAATGAACAGCGGGCATGCGCGCATTCTGGCGGTCAGCGGACATGGTGGCTGACCGCTGGCTGGATAATTCCGCGAACGCCAAGTTAGGGTTCTCAAGCGAAGACATAACTTTCTGAAAAATGAACCAAATCCAACGATGGATGAGTCAAATTGGGGTAGATTTTGACGAGGAAGACGTCGGTGACGTCAAACAAGTCGTGCGGCAAGCCAGTTGTCCTGCAGGAGCGGCGCTGCTGTGCAGAAAGGCGAGGGCGCGTTTGGGTGCGTGTCGAAAACGTAACTCTTCGTAAAATTAACCAAATCGGGCGATGTAAAAGCCAAATTGGGGTGAAATTCGACGAGGAAAACGGCGGTGAGGTCAAAAATAACGTGCGGTAAGCCAGTTTAGCCACAGTTCGGGCGCTGCTGTCCAGAGTGTAGGGCACGTAGTTGTGAATGGTCGGAAATACGTAAAAGCGGCAGGGCACAATTGTAGCCCAATTTGCTTACGGTTCTGTGATAAATTCTGGTCGCGGCCGCGATCTTCAACGGCGGCCGGGGTCGTGATATAGTTGTTGTCGTAAGGACGAAACAACTGCCGTCGGTTGCGGCGGTCGGGATTGTTTGAAAATACGCAAAAACAACAGGGCTCAACTTTGGCCCAAATTGCCCACGGTTTGGTGATAAAATTTTGGACTCGGCCGCGATCCTCAACGGTGGCCGGGGTCTGGTTTAAGTTGCTGCCGTAAGGACGAAACAGCTGCCGTCGGTGTGCGGCGGATTCGAGGAAGTTCGGTTCGCCCTCCAAGGATCAAAAGTAAACAACGAGCACCCACAAGTGGTGGCCGATAACCTGAGAGGAAGTGAGAAATATATATATAAGGATATATATATGTCGGGCGCTGAGGAGCGGAACTGACTCGCAGGGGCAGGTGCTCGTGCTCTCGGATACTAAGATGATATAAAATACTGAGATAGGTGTTTTATAGCACACCGTGACACACGTGATAACGGACACTGGTGACACATCGGGCTGAGGGGTGACAGACAGGAGACCCACTGTGCCCCCCCCTTACAGTGGGGGTGGCAAGATTGGGCTCCCCGTGAGCTGGGTGGTCCGACTGTTGTTGAAAAACATAGGCTTGGAGTGTGTGCAATACTGGTTGGGCTTTCTGTTTTCTAGAATCGTACTCCTCTGCAGATATGTTTACGCACTTTCAGTGCGCTCCATTGTGGGGGTTTGGCGGCGGGGGTTTGGCGGCGGGACAGGCAAGGAGGTTGTTGGGAAATACCTTGAAGTCTCGATTACAGAAGCTTGAAAAAATATCTGAAAGTCTATGAACGTACTAGGAACTTCATAATACAATTAAATGACAAATGAAAGGTACCGAAATTGAATGAGTGCCACATATAACACTCTTATCTTATCTTTCGGGGGTTACATTTCTGATTTTCAAGTGCCAGCTCTGAATTCCCCAATCCAGCTCTTGATTTTGAAATTTTAGTCCTAAGTTTTGATTTGCCAGCTCTGATTTCCAAAAACCAGCTCTGATTTTCGAGTGCCAGCTCTGATTTTCGAAGGATATAATTTTCGGGTTTTAGCTCTGATTTTCGCGTGCAATCTGATTATAAGTTGCCAGCTCTGATTTTGCAATTTGAGTTCTGATTTTCGTGTGCCAGCTCTGATTTTCGAATTCCATCTCTGATTTTCGAATTCCATCTCTGATGTTCGAATTCCATCTCTAATTTTCGTTTGCCAGCTCTGATTTTAGAGTGCTGGCTCGATTTTTCGCGTGACAGTCAAACGCGCACGCGATGAATTTAGTTCGATTATAAATATACATATTTATAAAAATATAAAGTTAAAAAAAGGATATGAGAGAATGTGAGAGAATGTGAGAGAATGTGAGAGAATGTGAGAGAATAACATAAATTAACATAAATTTATTTAAATAAAAGGTAATGAGTACGTAGTAATGGGTTGTTTATAAAAGTATATCAAAGGAAGAAAAGTGTTTTTGTATAATATGTTTTATGATTTAGAAAATGTTTTTTCAAATGCCCATTACTAGCTACCCAATACCCTATTCGTTTATTAAATACGCATTTTTACCGAGATGACCGAGACGATGCTATTTCCGCGATTTATGACGTAATTCTCACTTAATTCCTCGAAACCCAAACCCCAAACCCTTAACCTGCTGAAATTTTGGGGGGTCAACGCAGGGGACCCCCCATCGTCGATTAAATCGGCAAATTTTGATTTTTGTGACCCCTAGACACCCCCACATATGAGGGAATATGAGGGAATGTGAGAGATTAACATAAAATTACTTAACTGTTTATATATATATTTATTTATATAAAAAGTAAGGGGTAGTAGGGTGATGGGTTGTTTATAAATATCAAAGGATATATATCAAAGGAAGAAAAGTATTTTTGTATAATAAGTTTTATGATTTAAAAAATGTTTTTTTAAATGCCCATTACGACTCGCTACCCGGTACCCTATTTTATTAAATACGCATTTGAACTAAATTACGATTTCTGACGTAATTCTCACGTAATTTCTCGAACCTAAACCCTAAACCCAGAACCTAACCCCTAAACCTACTGAAATTTGGGGGGGTCGACGAAGGGGACCCCCACCGGCGATGAAATCGGCAAAATTTAATTTTTGTGGCCCCTAGACACCCCCCTCAGACCCCCGCAGACCCCCGATGACAGGGCTGTCATAATTTCAAATCGGATAGCCAAAGTTAGTCAATGATAGCCAATGATTATGATAGCCAAACTATAGAGTTCAGTGTCACCGATACGGCACTCCATCCAGATCCATGCCCGACCGCGACGCGAGTCCGAGACGACATCCGAGGATCCGACATTCCGACAGGTGAACAGACGTTTTTCTCAATAAGAATTTAGAATAAGAATAACCGATACTGTACAGTAGGGCTCTCGCTCTCGTCTGAGACCGTGACACTCGGACTGCCAGGCGGAATAAGTGTTCCCACACACACGACAGTCACACTAACAAGAATTCCCTCCCTAGCCGCAGTCGAGTGGGCAAGTTGAAGTACCCTCTTCCGTCGTGATATTCCGCGACATTTGGCGCTGGAACAATAGTCGGTCACGCGTTGTGACTACATACAGTGCCAAAATTTTACTCGTACATTTGAGAGCGACTGTTTAAGTGCTCGTAACGACTTCTGAAAACAAATGGACAGCCTCAAAAACCGGGCGCAGCTTCGCGGCTCGCAGTGCGTTGCGACTCAGAACAACGAAAAAATAATCTGCGAAGGAGTGTTGGAAAAGAATCAGAACACTGTTCTTTTTGGGAAGTCCTCCTGGCAGAAGAGAAAGTTCACAATGTACCCGGCGGAGCTTGTCTGGTCTTGCAGCCGAGAAGAGGATGTCGGAACAGTTAACGATGGCGACTGGATTCAAAAAGGAAGCGCAAGCTTGGCCGATTTCATGTGGTCGAAAGATGATCAGCCGGGGGGTAAAACGCTTCACTTTGAAGCCTTTCAGCTGAACAAAAACCGCAGGCGACAGTTCATTCTTCGAGCAGAAACAAATGAAATTTGCCAGGTCGGCATTTCTCTTCACTCACTTTTTATGCTGATTCAATCCGTTGACGCAACTCTGTGTTTTTCAGCCTTACCTTTTCGCGAACTGCTTTCAGCTGAGGTCTGAGCCAAGTCGTGAACTTGCACGGACTAGTGTATGCCTTAGCGTTCGTTGCACACAGATACTTTTGTTTTTCACAAGTTGCACGTTAGATTCTAGATACTTTCGGTCAATTTAGAGGAAATTCAAAAGGTAGCGGTTTTCCTTGACCTGCTCGAAGTGCAACCGCTGTGGCGCAGGAGTGGCGAGATAGCTTCAACAAGGTGCAGGGCGAGCTGAAGGCGAAGATGGGAGGGCTGCTTACCAAGAAAAATGTTAACGGCTGAAGAACAGTGAAAGATATTTCGAGCTAAATAAAATTCATGGCTTGAGGAGCGGGGTCGCACTGGGGTGTTGGTTGAACTAACTGGGTTGCACAACTGAGCAGAACTAAGGGCGACTACAGCTTTAGGGCGATGTTGAGAGACCTCTTTGGGGTTGTTCACTGCTACTTTTTTTAAAGGAAACGGTCACTTCGTGCGAACGCCTTATGTATCTCTTTGCGTCCGTAGGATCACGTCTTCAGCACGAAAACCACGCAGGCCCCTGCGAACAATTCCACGAACATCTACAAAGCTATGAGTGGTATCTCGGCATGGTATCATTAATAGAAACTGATAAGAATTTGCTTCGTTAAGCTTTCTGTTTCGTCTGCTGCAGCTCGTGCTTCCGAAGAAAAACTGTCTTTTTGGCTTTGGGAAACCTTTCATAAGGTGTGTCGGACCGCGAGACAGGGTTGACACCATTAGTCGCACCGCCCCCCACCCCTACGAAGCGCCAGCCTCCCCGATATGCGTCCACACTTTTGCATACGGCGCTAACCCCTCCCCTGCCGGCAACTCCAAATCCTTCTCAACCACCGAAGCTTGTGCTAATAACCTGTTAGGAGCCAGCAGGTTTCGAAGACATGACTCCAGAAAGTTTTTGCGGGTGGGTACCTCTCCTGTTTGGTTGTTGGTGAGAAGAAGAAGCTTTCCGCTGTCAGACATCATGAGCCATCATGGAAGATAGCCACAAAGTATTGCTCCACGCAAATAAAGACGGGTTTTTGCCATCCTGATTTGTCCTTGTAGATGAAGAGTTGGCTCATTGGTTCTGCAGGAGACCCGTGCTGGGCACCACCCAGCATGTAAGTGGCGTGTTTGCAAACTTTGAACATGCTTCTGCATAAACATATAAAGATGGAACCCAAGACCAAAAAGTGATGGCTTCTGCGAAACTTTGTTTTCAGTTTCCTCAGTGGCCATGTGTTTTCGGGCTCACCTCGGATTGACAGGTATCTATTACATCTTCCTTAGGGAGGTAGACAAACCTTGGTATAAACTTCTAGGGTACGGCTGTCAACAAACCGAAGTTACCAAATCTTCCCTTATGAGAAAGTCCAGTCGCAACGGCACATAACAACACCCACAAACTCAAATGCGGGTGAAAGCCGCACCTCTTCGCAAAGTCCTCTTTTGCGCCAACTACTTGTTGTTGCGCCTTAAGAGCTACTTCTTCGATCGATTCGATTGATACCCCTTTTTGAGCTGCTCCGTCAACGGAGGCTGACTCGGGCCACTGTTGAAAACAAGTCGGTATGCGAGTAGCCTCAGTTAGTAAGAGTGCGAAACCAGGGACCAAAGGGAGCCGTATGCTTGTTGGAGCACACCTTTAAAGAGAACACCTTAGAGGGCCTTTGGTTGCAAACATTTCCCCTCCACTCCCATCCAGACGTTCCTGCCTGTAGGAAAAGTGGGAAACATCTCAACGCTCATCGTTCCTGAAAGAAGCGGCCGCAAGAGCGCTTGAAAGGGCGAAACTGGCGAAGTCCGAAGTGACCCTACCTCCGGAATCGCACACTGCTGTTGATGGACAGCGCACTATTGAAACCTGTAGATAAATATGCGGGGATAGGGCTAAACCTGTGTGCAGAGCGAAAAAAAGTGTGACTATCTGTGTAGTCCCCAGGCCACCACCACAGTAATAGATATTGATGCACGACGAGGGGAAAGCACCACGTGAAAATCTGCACTTTTCATCCTGCCTGTAACACGGGATATATTTGCTGAGATACACAAGGGATAATGTCAGATGCTAAACCGTAGTGATAACATACCTGCTGACAGGTATGAAACCTAGTTCTACGCAAGAGAGCATATATTTGTAATGAAACAGATTTGCAAGAGTTCGGTATCTTACATGTGATGATACTTATCAGGGTGTATGAATTGAGATTTGTTTGACAATGTATTTCAGCAAGGCGAGTGTCAGGAATTGAAATGTGTGAATGAACGATATGATATTGATACTAGGCTAGTCGATCGCAAGATTTCCGCTCGGCCAACATACGATGCGGGGGAATCGGGGAGATGGACGGTCGATGTGTCGAATGCATGGTGTCACGACTCGTGACGTCGCCTCGTGTCCTCGTGAGTAAGGTTGATGATGGCGCTAGCGATTCGGTTACGATGACACTATCCTGACTCGGAACACGGTCGACGGTGACGATTCGTTGACGCTTTCTTGGCTCGTCCGAGTGTGCCAGGAGGCACGACGTACCGTAGCTGAGACACCCTAGGATAACGGGGTCTGAATGCATAAGAATGCGATTAGCGAACTATTGGGGAAATTAGTGAGCGGACCTGACATTCATCTGAGCGAATCGTTCGGGGAAATAATATGTGAGCTCAGAGGAGAGAATAAAGAGAGTCAACAGAGTTCGTGTGGGAGGCAGCTGTAAACTTCCTTGCTGAGATATACCCAAACAACTACCAGGGATATATCACAGTGAAGCAGAACGTGTCGGGTGAGAAAGCTAAACATCTGATAAAACATGGAATATATATACGGCGTGTCTGACTAGCTAGAGCTATGATCGGTCATATTGTGACAGTGGTCATAACCGTCAGTATTCCCCCCTTTGTAAGGGACACACGAATGCACCATCTAGTGTTCCGCGAACAAAGTCTAGCCAGATACAGAAAACTCATCACACGATACCAGTACCCCCTTTGTGGGGTGACAAGAAGTACAGAATAGAATACCCAGGCTGAATGCAACTCTGCCGACGATGTCTGGAACATCTGTATCAGTGCATACTAAAAAGAAAGCCCATCCGATCCCGCCGACGGTGTCTGGCACAAGCAAACGGGGAACATCCCATCGCGAAGCAAAAAAATAGCCAAGTAAAGCACTTTGCTAAGGGGCTAAGCACGTCCACGATGCTGCCGCTGAGAATGATAAAATAAGCTTAGTGCGAATCCGAGATGCTGCAAAAGAGCTGTGTACACCTATGGTCACCAATCGAGATAAAGCTGCAGGAATAAGTACTGAATAAAATGATCACACATATGGCCATGAGTGCAGTAGAGAAGCCAAGAGCGAATAGTCAGAAATACAATCTGCCACTGCTAGTAAATAATAGGCAACCCACTGCTTGAGAAAAATGTAAGGGAGCACTACGTCATAGTACAGCTGCGCCACGCTGTGTGGCCTCTGGAGGTAGCTTAGACGTGCAAGCAACCTAGAGCACACGACTCATACCGCGAATCACTGAGATGTAGCAGTCCAAAAGAACTAGCACGTGCTCCTGCCAATCCTCAAAAGTGCCATCAAGTAAGCACGTGCTGTTAAGGTCTCGCTAGCAAGCTGCGAGATATGATATGATAAGATAGCACGGATGTTATTGAACAGTAACAACTCGTGCAGCGTAAGAGCGGGTGATGAGTGCAGTGCTTCGTCCGAAGTTACTGCTGTAGCCCAACGCTACCTCATCTATACCGAATGCCCTGCATCTCATAGATGCCACCGCTATCGGGTTGTGAACCCAAGGCATTGGTTGAACAATTAGTATCGGCTGAACGAATAAGCCATATGATACTCACATGCTTGTTCAGAACATGCTAGAAGCGAAGATGAGTTTTCTCCGAACCATTCGGTTCTTCAAGACACCATCTTGCTTTGCCATCTCGAGTCCGACATACTGGCCTCTCGATGACATGTGTCATTCAAGTCTTACCTTGAATAAATGACAGATGATATGACTGTACATGTCATAGTCGACCGTACTGACGACTGTCTGTCATTAGAATATATGACATGACTCGACATGACATGACATGGTATGACATGTCTGACAGGTATGACATGTATGACACATGTGTCATCGGTCATAACCCTGACAGATCTCCCCTCTTAAGAGAGTTGTGACCTCACAACGGGAATACCTTTGTATATGTCTTTGATGTCTTTGTTGTTGTTGCTGCTGCTGGTACCAGTCTTCTTACACCGATTTGAGGCGTCCCTCATGGTGTTTTTAGGATATTGGGGGGAACTGAGTCCACTTTAAACTCTCACCTTAGGCATTTAGCCTTACAGTTCTTAGGATGTAGCCCCCATGAATTGCGTATCGTATTGCAGAGTGACGATTCAAGGTTCAATGAATTGCGTATCGTGATTCAGATTGACGCTGGAACTGCGTATCGTGATTCAGAGTGACGATTCAAGGTATCCGAGGTTTACGTTACGGATTATTTGCGCTAGCCGTCGACGCTTTTGCGAACGATGATCGGACGATTTAACAATTTATAATCGAACGATTCTCGGCCTTATATATACAACTGATCGACGAAAACCCTTAGGTACATGTTTCCACAGTTATTATATATAGTGCACCCAACCCTTCCTCCCCTCCTGAAGTTTTTTTGGAGGTTCACAGGCGGTCATGGGGAGCCCGATGTTTCCGGAGTTATTTCACCGGGGGCTTGTTTTAATGCAAACGGAGTGGCCCTGCTTAACGGGATTGGACTTATAATCCTTTACCCGGTCTGCTCAACTCCTCAATTTTTAGTCCAGTACGCACGCTTTGACGAACATCTGTCGATTCAGAGTGGATTCGCCACGTACTAATGTGAAATTTGTTTTAGTTATGTGTGTCAGGCATAACTTAGGATCACAACTCCGTCTACCTCAGTCGATGTCTCCGGTAGCTTCGGATGACTGGCCATAAAATCCGAATGACAAACCACGGTATGGCAAAGGTAGCATTAGCAGTTTTTCACAGATATTGGTACCCGCATATGCGTATCTGTGTAAGGGTATGATTTATACAAGACTCACTACACCTCAGCAAGGAAGGATCAATTCCCGCTCCTGTCATATCAATTTGATGCAGGGTAAAAATGTTAGGGATGTAACCCTGCAGTTCTCGGGATGCAGCCCTGCAGTTTTTGGGATGCGGCCCTGCAGTTCTTGGGATGCAGCCCTGCAGTTCTTGGGATGCAGCCCTGATTATTATTCGGTCGGCAATTATTGGCAAAAGTGGCTATCAGCCTTTGACTCAGAAGCCACGATGTAATAGAAGCTGCGACCTATAGTGACCATATGCGGCCTTATATATACGACTGATCGACGAAAACCCTTGGGTACATGTTTCCACATATGGCTGGCCCGGTAAAAAAAAATGGTATTACCGGTAATAAGTAATACCGGTAATTTACCTGGTAATTCCACAGCCAGAAATCCATTACCCGGTAAAGGGCCCTGAAAAATTACAAGTAAATTACCCCGATATTACCTGGTATTACCCCCTTGGATTTGACATTGTGTCAGTGTCCGGCCCAGATCTCGCAGAGTCCCGGGTCGACCCATACGAGTTGGAATAAGCGATATCATTCCGGGTTACGGCTTAAGCGCTGGCCATCAACCCACCATCTCCATCGTCGATGTCTCTCAGAATCTTTGCGGATACCTTTAATCTCACGGCTTTACACACAACCGCGCAGAAACAAATTATTGGTTTCTTGCAAGTTGATCCTGTTTTAATTCTAAGAATCTCCCCCCCTACAGCCTGTCACCTAAAGGTTTCACATTCAAATCAACAGCGTCCTGTGATATCGTGGCACTTGTAATATTATTATTGCTAGTTTCAGCGCGAAAACAATATGAATTTGAATTTCGGTTTGAGACAGCTGTCCAGTTGGGTAGTATTTAAAGTTGGCGCGCCTTTACGTTGCGTCCATTATACTATTCGACTTCTTCACCTTCAGTTGCAGTCGAAACAATGTTGGCTATTGAAAACTCTTTCCCAGATCTGGATGCAACGGATGAAGCTGATGGGGACCTTTCTTATGGTGGTCGTATCTTCAAGTGGCAAGATACGGAAGTTTCGCATGATGTTTACATGTCCTTGACCAGTGAATATCGTGGTCAGAAGTTCGGGACTTGCCACTCCTACGTGATGTCACAATTTACTGATGAAGCAGTCTTACAACCTGCACACTTTGGTACTAACTCTCCCCTTCGTTATATACTCTCAACTTACGTATTCGCGCGTTTATGTATCGTGCTGTTGCATTCGCTTCGGCGTTCTGACACGCGTATCGTACTGCACGATAGCCGTAATATCTTTTGATATATGTTAATTGCATCAGCACGAATTCCACCTTGAGTCTACTAGGTTGGGATAAGATTATGATATCTGTGTAGTCACAACCATTGGTGTTATAGTATATGTGTTGCCACAATTAGTGTTATGATATCTGTGTTGCTACAATTAGTGGTTAGCAACTTTACTGAGATATCTGGTACTTTTTAAACTACTAGATATGTGGTAAATAACGTCATCTCCCGAAATTTTAAACACCGAAATCAACTAGGATGTATAAGGGCAAATTAAATGCATTCTTATTATTTTTGAAGATGGTAATTACCCTGGATTACCGGTAATAAGTAATACCGGTAAATTACCAGGTAATTCCCAACCCGAAATTACATTACCCGGTAATTGTACAGCCTTATTTCCACAGTCTTATATAGTTATGCGGCAGTTATGCCTTCAGCATATGTAGACAATATGGTTATGTGGAACTTATAATCCCACTTAAGTTGCATCATGATAAATTTATCCAGGTGTTAACAAGTGTTCAGGATTTGATAAGGGGTTGGCGCCTTACAGGCCAAAGGTCATTGTCTCATAAGGCTCGCCTCAAGTGTGCGGCTTTGAGGATCAGCGTCCCGGCGAGGCACAGGCATGATGCTTCCCTGACCACAATGGAGCTGGAAATGAGAATGCTCAAGATATCCGAAGACAGGAAGGCTTTTTGTTGGCCAGAGTTGCTGTCTAGATGCTTAACCTCGATGGGGTTGCATTCGGATACAAAATGTACAACCATACATGTGATTTATGCATTGGTGTATGACTTTGATGAATTGTCTCTTGTCATGTACCTGGAAGGAATGACGGACAATTAGCTAGAGTGGCGGATTTTACTCACTCAGCTTTGCTGTTATGAATTCGATGCCTGAATGGCACAAATGGCAATCCTTTGGCTTTGATGTTTCCTTTCAGACACTGGCAACAACTTGTGCACCAGCTTCTCTTAGGTTTGGGGGAAAACCACGGATCAACAATTCGTCAATCAAAACACATGTTACCAAGGCTGATTCAACGAATCCTTTAGCTCTTGAAATTCAACAATCAGCATCTCAGGCTGTTGACGTCAAAGTGATGGTCGTAAGCTTACAATTTAGCTTATTCAGATTTTAAAAACCATCATTCTCCTATGGCAGTGCCCTTCATATAATATGATAGAGCCGGAGAAATATGCATCTATGATTTCTTCATAATGAACTTCATGTGTCAGTAAGTCAAATAAAGACTTCATTTGATGCTTCAATCGATGATGCTTCAATCGGCATGATGTACCGTGTCATCAACTTTATGACTGCTATGCACAGATGCTGGAACTTTTCATAAGATTTTTGATCTTCCAAGCAAAATTGTACTGATGTAAAATCAATTTGTGGCAGCTGTATGAAGAATGAATGAATCTATACTCCTTCCTCCCCCTTTAAAAAGAGGTGTATCAAACCAATCAGATGGTGATGGAGAATGCTATTCAATCATTATGTTATGTGAAAATAGTTTGATAGAAAATCAGACTGAGATTACTCATCGAGTGCTTTCGAGGTAACGATGTCAATTTGAACACCGATTTCTCTACGTTATACCGGCAATATGCCTGGCGTTTTTGAATGTCATTTTCCTATGATTCAATATGTAGTTTTTGGGTTGCAGCCCACATACATTGTCAGTTCAGGGTCACTATAGTGTGCCCAACTTAGACAATGGTGTGCCCAACTTAGATAATGGTGTGTCCAACTTAGACAATGGTGTGCCCAACTTAGACAATGGTGTGCCCAACTTAGACAATGTTTCTGGATAATGATTGTCATAGTGAACAATGAAATCAGTGATGGTACCGAAGTTGACTTTGGTATCGAAGCTAATGGAGAGTCGATCAAGAAGTGTCTGTAATGACAACAACTTACTACGAGCTGTATTTTCGTACTTGATGAATGGCTGGTATGTCATTTCATTATGACTAGAACATGGCATTGCCTAGTGAAATGTGAATCTTCTTCAGTACATGATAACTTATCTCAATGGTGCCTATTTTATTTTTGGGCATACACTATTCAGAATGAACTGCGCGAGTCCCGACATGGTTTTTTTTTCCAAGACTTCGTGGCCTAATGGACGAGGCGACAAATTTCTAAACATTCCAGAATGAGTTTTCAAAGAGTCATAATTCTTCAATGAAGCATGCTTGTCTTATGTGCCAAAATAATATGAAACCACAAGTATGATGTCAATCTATATGTGGATGGTTTATACCATTGTATGCTATTCCACAAATGAGTAGTGATGTCAGAATAAAAACTTTGGACAAATGTAACTCAGTACAAACCCGAGTGCATTCAAGTCCACTTGTATGCTCAGAATCTGATTCTAATGTACTTTCTATATGCACAGGATAGAATATATTTTCTATGTGATTCTGGATTCAGGAACTAGAGTCAATGAAAAACTCCTTTCCTATTTCAGACGATGAAACCTTATTCCCTTAGGTGTAATACCTTATCTTAAGGAATGGTCATTTTCAATACAAGTTTCAATCGATTTTTTTTCAAATCTATCACTTTTATGATGATCAGACTGGTCAATTTTACAGCATAACCCACTTCCCCTTGCTGAAGGAGATGATTCCTTTCATAGGACAATATATTGGCTGTTTTCATATGACACATGGAAAACATAAGTGACTCTTGGAGAATTTCGGGATAAATATCCTGAATTGGCTGACTATGCCCAAGAATGACCGAAGAGATTACTTGCCATCTTTAGCCATATGGCGTAGAGGCTGCTTAACAACGGTTGGGTCATAGACTGTATAGCTATGTTAGCTATGTTGGAGGCTGAATAGCCATGATTGCACAGGCTCTGTCTTCCATGATGAAAAGATTTTTGAGAAATGGTGTCTGATAAATCAATACTTTTGACAACAACTCAACCTTTAGGTATGATGAAGAGCTGATGATTTTTGCAAAGACGCTGCACTGCAATTGTTTAATGTGCACTACTGAAATGCCTCGTGATATAATAATCTCACAGAATAGGCATTGTTCAATGGCGGTATGATCAGATATGCAATGATCAATGAAGACAAGATGGTTGGTATGGCTCATTCAGCAGGCATGATTACCTCAAAGAGATGCCAATACACGGATACATTTTAAGATATAAGGGCAATAGACTTATTATGTAGTCTTCAAAGGCAGCTAGCATTTGTGCTGCATTGGTCAGCTCGATGGCTTTGACCTATATAGGTGTTATACTCAGGCCGTAGCCTGCATATTGCATTGCGAGTAATCTTGACACCTTTAATGATCCAATCAGATGATATGTATGGAATATCAAGAATGGTTGCCCTTTTTCAATGATCATCGGTGGCAGAGGCTATAGTGCTTGCACCGTGTCAATGTACAATTCTAGTCTGGATACATGCTAGACCAGATGTATACAATGTCTAGGTCTTCAAAATCAAGCTCATATGTATGTCATGGCTGATGACCTTAGAAATGTTTGATACATATGTGCGTCAACTTCACGGAGTTCTGCATGGTTTGACTGTATATAGTCACGATTACCAAAACAAAAACGATGATGCAACTCATTTGTTTTATTATTTGTCTTTTTTATTTATTTATTTGGGTTTTAGTTGTATTTTTAGCTTATCATCTTCCCCCCTCAAGGAAGTGTATTGCTAGGCGGTTGTCAAGCGCCGTTTAAATACAACAGAGGTCCGACCTCTATGTGATGACGTGGAAGCTTACTATGAAGCTGGATAGCAGTTCTCGGGATGCAGCCCATTGCACCGAAGGTGCATTGCAGTCGTTGGGATGCAGCCCGAATCCACGTCATCAGCGTGGGTCATACGTCGTCCGTACGCGTCGGTACGACCCAGGGACACGCCCCCATGGTGTCCATGTGGCTGATGAAGGGGAAGGAAATGCTTGGGTACACCCAGGCCTGGGTGCAATGGGTGTCCACACGTGCGGACAAGCGCAAATGAGTGGCACGGCACGGGCCTCACACTGTCCATACGCCCGTCCACACGTCGTCCGTACGCGTCGGTACGGTCCAGGGACACGTCCCCATGGTGTCCATGTGGCTGATGAAGGGGAAGGAAATGCTTGGGTACACCCAGGCCTGGGTGCAATGGGTGTCCACACGTGCGGACAAGCGCAAAAGAGTGGCACGGCACGGGCCTCACACTGTCCATACGCCCGTCCACACGTCGTCCGTACGCATCAGTACGTCCAGGGACACGTCCACATGGTGTCCACATGGCTGAGGAGGGGGCAAGCAGTGCTCGGGTACACCCAGGCCCGGGTGCAATGGCTGTCCACACGTGCGGACAAGCGCAAAAGAGTGGCACGGCACGGGCCTCACACTGTCCATACGCCCGTCCACACGTCGTCCGTACGCGTGGGTACGGTCCAGGGACACGTCCCCATGGTGTCCATATGGCCGAGGAGGGGTAGAAGCGGCATTTCTCGCAGTCCGCACGTGTGGACAACATTTTCCAGTGGTTCATGCGTATGGACGGCACCTATCCATACGGTCGGAGCGTCCACACGCGTAATAAAATCAGGTAAACTAGCATACGTCGTCCACACGGGTGCGCACGTACGGACGACGTATGGATTTATCGTATGGACACCGTATGAACATCACTTTTACAAATTAGACAATTTCACACGTGTGGATTTAGCAAAAAAAGCGTCCATAGGGTGTCCGTACGCTGTCCACGCGTCGGACGGACGGTTTTCCACGCGTGCGAAAAGGCCAATAATTTGTAGGGACTAATGAATTCATCGGAGTTATACTCATTTCGACGATTCGAAACCCATGTCATTTGTAGTGATGACAATTCATATGAATATATAGGGGTTTCCTCAGAATGCTTTTATGTGATGTCAACATATTATGAACAATTCACTTGCATCTTAGGACAAAGGAGTTACGCTTGGAAGGTCTTGCATGGTGGTCACCAACAGTTATCAGCTGTTATTCGGGTGCCATATTCTGCCTTCAGTACTGGGACTATATCAACCAGTTCTACAGCGATGCACCTGTCCTTCCCACTCTTATGTACGGCTATAGTGCCAAAGTGTATCAGGTGGGATATATATATACATTATATAACTATCATCTTCTGATCCAGGATATGCAATTAAGCATGGCATCAGGTTATATGTTATGCATATAGTTCAGCATTCCGAACTTACTCGAGAATGTAAATGCTGAGCAATAGTCAACTTATAGTCATTGGGATATAGTTTCTCATCCGAGTTTTACACTTTGTTAGTGACGGTGGGTTTAACGTTGTACAGATTTCAACGTTACTTGTGGATGCAGTGATTTTATCAAAAGCAATCCATCATAAATCACCATATCGGAATATAAATGGATATGTGTGTGATCCTAATAGAGCCGTCGCATACCCCCGCGTCGGAAAATGCATAATGGGTGATAATGACCATTTTTTTAAGGTTTATAAAGTCACTAGACCTTGTAAGAGGCAAAATTAGTAAAATAAAATAAAATATATATATATATTTTTTGAGATTTTTGGAGATTTTTTTCATCTGAACGGGCTGGAAATCGCTGTTTTTGGGCTGTGTTCGCTTAGCGGGTGGTTGTGGGGTATGTAATACCCATGTTTTGAAGGTCTCCAAACCGCACCACGACTTTATTAATGAACGTCGCAATTTTGGATTTTAGAAAAAAATATCATAAGAGCTAGTATTTACGAAAAAATCTTGGTTTTGAGCACATATGAGGTGCGGAAGGCTTTGGGGTATGGAGTGGAATGAAAAGTACACATGATGAAGATTCATAGACCACATTGAAACAAGTTAATGGTTGAATGCTATTTGTGAAGAACTTTTTCCTACCATGTACAAACAAACAATCACTTTTAGCTGTGTCGTTTTGAGTATTTTTCCAGGCACGCTTGGGGGTATGATATATGTGTGATAGATAATGTTGTGCAAATACTCCCAACCTAGTGTTTTTTTCGAAACTTATTATGAATGATTTCTTGCAAATTATGCAAGTGTGCAAATTCAGAGTGCATGTGTTACACTAAAAATTGGCAAATAAAAAAAACGAAAATTTTCCCCAATATTTCCCGATATACATATATCCCTTTGGCATCATTGTTATAATAATTTTTCGAGGGACGGTATAAAAATTTCAGGCTGCATTAATTAACAAAATTTTTATTTTCTATTCCAGGAAGGTCACTTTTCTATTCCAAAATAAATGCACATCCCTGCAGGGCGCCCCATGTCTGTAGCATCTTGCACCACTGACACTGGCCTGGCTTCGGCCATTGAACGGCTCAGTGCTCAGTTGGTCAGGTTGCAGCGGGATGTGGATTCCCTTAAGAAGGGTGGCTCCAAGCCGCCTCATGGGAAGCACACTCCGCGCAATTTCCACCGACCTGGAGTGCAGCCGCTTACTCATTCCGCCTCTTCGGAGGTGGCTTTTGACAAGCGGTCTGGCACCTTTGTCCCAACGTGCAGGCACGACAAGTGCCGCGCCGTTGGGTCAAAGCATTGGCTCAGTGAGTGTCCTCACAAGGACACTCACCCGTTGTCCATCTCGGCATCCTACTGCCAAGCCGTCGAGTCTTATGACTCCGACGTGCTTGCCCTTCGTTTTCAGCGGTACTATCAATGACGCTGGGGATGAGGGGTCCATGGAGCACTTGTGTGCTCTCGTGGGGCAACCTGAAATCTGTGAACTGTCTGCGCATGCCTTTGCTCCAGAGCCTACGGCTCTGCAGCAGTTCAAGGATGCTGCTGCCTCTGCTGAGTCTGCACCTGTTGAGCATCTCTCTATTGGCCGTGTTGCATTTGCTGCGGTCAGCGGTCCGCTTGCTGGTGGTGTCGCTGAGCCGACCACTGACGGGCAGCTGCTGCCGCGGGCCTCTGCACCTGTGCATGGTGAGCCGGTTGACTTGCATGAAGTCAACCGTGCCGCCTTTGTGCCGCCGTCGGCCTCTCTGGCTCTCGGCCCAATGGCTCCTGCTGACAGTTCTTTCAAAACATTCAACACTGTCCACCCTGACTGGTTTGACATTGACCCTGAGCCTGTTGATGTCTGTGACTCCGATGATGATGGGGAGGGCTCCAACTACCCTCCTGGTGTCTGCCTGACTGAAATTGAGGGGGGTGCACCGCCGACGGCTGCAGCGTTTCGGCGGTTCGGAGTCCCCAGAGGCTCCAGGCCATTTGGCATCGGTGAATTTGCACTCACTCTTTTCATGGTGGCTACGTTTCTGTTCAGTGCTACGGCGATGCCGACCCTCGTGGTCGGCGGTGGTGTCAGGGGCCTGGTTGAGCCCGGAGCCACTTACGGCTACGGTTCACTTCGGTCCCATGAAGCGCTGCTGGATTCTTTTGACCCACCTATGGTTCCTGCTGGCTCGTCATTGCCGCCTCGGGATGTGCCGCGGTGCTTTTCTCAATCGACCTCGGCTACTTACCAGTCTGATGATTTTGCCACTCCACTCTGGGATCCGCCTGACCCGCTTGGGTCTGGTGGTGCTCTGGGATCGTCTGTTTCTGTCAGCTTCAATGTTCTTGCTCTCCCGCCTTGCCCACTTGGGTCTGGTGGTGTCAACATTTATGATGTCTCTTCTCAACTGACTTCGGATGCTTTTCTTGATTGGAATCCGTCAGCTGAACTCGGCTCTGCCGACCAGCTTTACAGTGGCTAGAGTCTGCTTATTTCAAATCCTGGAGGTGTGATTAGCCTTAGCCGCAGTGGTGGGTTGTGCCGGGACAAGTCCCCGGGCACCCAGCTAAAAGTATATCAGTTTCCAGCGAAGTAGCTGTTTGTTATCTGTTTAGTTTGCTCCGCTTGCCTAGCCCTATTAGCTACAGTCACAGCTCCGGGTGGTGTGCTGGACTTTAGGTTCAGGGTTATTATTATGGGCTCTGATAGCCCCTAGCCTGACCTGTCTCTGATCGGAACCGTGACTCCGCTAGTAGCTAGGATGACAGTACAGTAGTACCGTACTACGGTCAGTCATCATTTCGTATTATCCGGGTTTCCGAGATGCATGATAAAAGCACTCGGCCGGACTGTTTATGGAGCTTAGCCAGTTCGTTTTCACCGAGCGGAACACCTGTTCTCGCAAGATTTGAGAAAATCGATTGAAACTTGTATTGAAAATGACTATTCCTTACAATAAGGTATTGCACCTAAGGGAATAAGGGTTTCATCGTCTGAAATAGGAAAAGACTTTTACATTGACTTTAGTTCCTGAATCCAGAATCGCATAGAAAAAATGTTCTATCATGTGCATATAGAAAGCACATTAGATTCAAATTCTGAGCATACAAATGGACTTGAATGCACTCGGGTTTGTACTAAGTTGCAATTGTCCAAAGTTTTATTCTGACATCACTATTTATTTGTGGAATAACATACAATGGTATAAACCATCCACATATAGATTGACACCATATTTGTAATTTCATAACATTTTGTCACATAAGACAAGCATGCTTCATTGAGGAATAAAGACTCTTTGAAAGCTCATTCGGGAATGTTTAGAAATTTGTTGCCTCTACCATTAGGCCACGAAGTCTTGGGAAAAGCCATGGCGGAACTCGAACCCGCAATCTGCAGCTGGTTTCCAAGCGCAGTTCATCCTCATTCTGGAAAGTGACAGAAATTTTATAGTCATAAAACAAGTCACAATTATATTGGATTGAAATGACACATTCATCATTCATACTTCTTTATCATAACAAGTCTCTGAATAGTGTTTGCCCAAAAATAAAATGGGCGCCATTGAGATAAGTGATCATGTGCTGAAAAATATACACATATCACTAGGCAATGCCATGTTCTATTCATAATGAAATGACATGTCAGCCATCCATCAACTACGAAAATACAACTCGTAGTAAGTTGTTGTCATTACGGACACTACTTGATTGACTTTCCATTAGCTTCGATACCAAAGTTAACTTCGGTACTGATTTCTTTGTTCATCATGACAATCATGATCCAGAACCATTGTCTAAGTTGGGTACACTATAGTGACCCTGAACTGACAAATTATGTGGGCTGCAACCCAACGACTGCATTTGACATCATCTGGCATTTGCCACATTCAAAAACGTCAGGCATATTGCCAATATGACGTAGAGAGAATCAATGTTCAGATTGACATTGTTACCTCTAAAGCATTCGATGAGTAATCTCAGTCTGATTCTCTATTAAACCATTTTTCACATAACATAATGATTGAATAACATCCTCCATCACCATCTGATTGGTTTGATACATCTCTTTTTTCGAGGGGGAGGAAGAGTATAGATTCATTCATTTTCATACACCTGCCACAAATTGATTTACATCATTGTGATTTTGCTTGGAAGATTAAAAATCTTATCAAAAGTTCCAGCATCTGTGTATAGCAGCCATAAAGTTGATGACACGGTACATCATGCCGATTGAAACATCAAATGAAGTCTTATTTGACTTATTTACACATAAAGTTCATTGTGAAGAAATCATAGATGCGTATTTCTCCGGCTCTATCATATTATATGAAAGGCACTGACATAGGAGAACGATGGTTTTTCAAATGTGAATAAGCTATATTGTAAGCTTACGACCATCATTTGACGTCAACAACCTGAGATGCTGATTGTCGAAATTCAAGAGTTAAAGGACTCGTTGAATCAGCCTTGATAACATGTGTTTTGATTGATGAATTGTTGATCCATAGTTTCTCCCCAGATATAGAGAAGCTGGCACACAAGTTGTTGCCAATGTCTTGAGTAAGGCATCTGAGCAAAGAATTGCCAGTTGTGCCATCAGGCATCGAGTTCCGTAACAGCAAAGCCGAGTGAGTAAATCCGCCACTCTAGCTACTTGCCCGTCATTACAGTATTTCCAGGTTCATGACAAAAGACAATTCATCAAAGTCATACACCGATGCATAAGTCACATGCATGGTTGCACAGTTTGTATCCGAATGCAACCCCATAGAGGTTAAGCATCTAGACAGCAACTCTGGCCAAAAGAAAGCCTTCCTGTCTTCGGATATCTTGAGCATTTTCATTTCCAGTTCCATTGTGGACTAGCTAGGAAGCATCATGCCTGTGCCTCGCCGGGACACTGAACAAAGCCGCATACTTGAGGCGAGCTTTACGAGATAGTGATCTTTTGCCTGTGGGGCGTCAACCCCTTATCAAATCCTGAACACTTGTTGACACCCGGATAAATTTATCATGATGCAACTTAAGTGGGATTATAAGTTCCACATAATCATATTGTCTACGTATGCTGAAGGCATAACTGCCGCATATGATCACAATAGGTCGCAGCTTCTATAACATTGTGGCTTCTGAGTCAAAAGCTGATAGCCGATGACTTTTGCCAATAAATTGCCGACCTAATAATAATCAGGCCGTGGAAACATGTACCCAAGAGGTTTTCGTCGATCGGTCGTATATAATCAGGGCTGCATCCCAAGAACTGCAGGGCTGCATCCCAAGAACTGCGATGCGCCTTCGGTGCAATGGGCTGCAACCCGAGAACTGCAGGGTTATATCCCTAACATTTTTTACCCTGCATCAAATTGACATGACAGGAGCAGGAATTGATCCTTCCTTGCTAAGGTGTAGTGAGCCTTGTATAAATCATACCCTTACACAGATACGCATATGCGGGTACCAATATCTATCTGTGAAAAACTGCTAAATGCTACCTTTGCCAAAGCCGTGGTTTGTCATCGGATTCTTGGCCAGTCATCCGAAGCTACCGGAGATATCGACTGAGGTAGACGGAGTTGTGATCCTAAGTTGTGCTTGACAAACATAACTAAAGAAATTTCACATTAGTACGTGGCGAATCCATTCTCACTCATCGCGATAGATGTTCGTCAAAGCGCGCGTACCGGACCAAATATTGAGGAGTTGAGCAGACCGGGTAAAGGATTATAAGTCCAATCCCGTTAAGCAGGGCCACTCCGTTTGCATTAAAAACAAGCCCCAAAAATCGGGCTCCCCGTTGCCGCCTATGATCCTCCAAAGTAGCTTAAGGAGGGCAGGAAGGGTTGGGTGCACTATATATAACTGTGGAAACATGTACCCAAGGGTTTTCGTCGATCAGTATGTTGTATATATAAGGCCGAGTATCGTTCGTTAAAACGTCGATCATCGTTCGCAAAGGCGTCGACGGCAAGCGCAATATATATCCGTAACGTAGACTTCGGATGCTTTGAATCGTCACTCTGACGCACGATACGTGTGGATCAATCGGTAATCCAGCGTCAATCTGCATCACGAAACGCAATTCATTGAACCTTGAAACGTCACTCTGAAATACGATACGATTTCCAGAAAGGTGGGCTACATCCTAAGAACTGTAAGATGAGGGACTAAAGTGGACTCAGTTCCCCCCAATAACCTAAAAATACCATGAGGGACGCCTCAAATCGGTGTAAGAAGACTGGTACCAGCAAGAAGCGACAACAACAAAGACATCATAGACATATACAAAGGTATGCCCGTTGTGAGGTCACAACTCTTTAAAGAGGGGAGATCTGTCAGGGTCATGACCGATGACATATGTGTCATACATGTCATACGTGTCATACATGTCAGACATGTCATACCATGTCATGTCATGTCATGTCATGTCATGTCGGTCGTGTCATATATTATTATGAC